>JAUCMS010000050.1:9089064-9099701 GCA_032357445.1 Enteromius radiatus | reverse complement strand
GCCTAAATGTTTCAAACGGTTGGAACGACATGAGGGGTGAGTACTTCATCCCTTATTTGTTTAAACAATAGCATACTATATTATACTATTTATTATAATGATGTTTACAAAACAATATTTATTATTCTTTATAAGTTGTAGTTTTCTAATTTTATGTAATTTTTAAATGTATATTTTACTGCTATTTAGTTCTCTCTCTAAAACCCGTCTGATTTAAATTCTATTCTGTTCTTTCACAAGAAGCGAGTGCTAATCACTGTTCCTTTGCCAGCTTTTGAGCCAGAGAAGCAGACGTCTGTCTCTATATAGCACTTGGCTGCAAAGAAATATGAACATAGCAACAGAGTGAATCAGAACTTCCTGTTATGAAAAATTGCATATTAAAAGATATTAAAATGACAGCTAAAGTACCATAACTGAGCTTCAAAATTGTTTAAACATGTAAAACAGTCATTTTCACTCTGATGCTTTGTATCTCTTCACTCTTCAGGAGATGTGAATAGTGCTATGATTTGGCATTAAGATTATTATGATATGATATTTTCAAGAAATCTTCTGGAGAGTCGTTTTTTCATAATTTGTGAGTTACGTTATTTGTTTTCTTAGACTGTATTCTCTAGACCTTTACATTAAGATTTTGTGTACACTTGCATCATTTTAATATTCATTTCAATACTATTTGCATTATTAAGTTAATTCATTTAATTTAATGTCATAACAAAATATTTTCTACTATTTAAAAAAAATAATGCCCCATATTGCTGTTATTTTAACACTAAGCCACCAATAATGATTATTCCAATTTTGTTTAACACCTTTTCTATTAGATATGTGAACCTAATACTGCTTATATTAATTGTGTAGTTTTACTCAGTAACACTTTTAAATAAATTGTGTAGGTTATGGAAAAATAACCATGAATCTGATGAATCAGTATTTCAAGAAGACTGGACTTTTTTCAGCTGTGACAGTTTTAATGCTTTTGAAGGAAATATTATTAAATGAAGTTCAGCATAAAAAATTTCCATCAAATATCTCTTTTTTTTCTTTTTCACAGATGCTTTATGAAGTCATTTGCTCCGTTCATTTCATGCCGATATGTTATCAAATATGTCTTTATGCCACTAAAGGCCTACTTTCTCCCTCAACCAGGTCCACGATGTGACGAATGTGCTCCGGGTTATTACGGTGACCCCTCTAAATCAGGTGGACGGTGCCAACCTTGTCGTTGCAGCAACAACATCGACCTATCAGATCCTGAGGCATGTGACAAACGTACTGGCCAGTGTCTCAAGTGCCTGTACAACACTGAAGGACCGGACTGTGGTGTGTGCAAGAGCGGATACTATGGAGATGCTTCCCGCCGCAACTGCCGTAGTGAGTTTACCTGGTTCTCACATTGCTTTACTACATTATAGTGCACTGTTAATATAATAATAAACATATCAACGCTTTCACCCACCCAGAGTGCACTTGCAACTTCTTGGGCACGGAGCGCAGTCAGTGTCTGTCTCGAGATGACTGCGTGTGCCAGCGTGCCACTGGACAGTGTCAGTGTCTGCCTCATGTTATTGGACAAACCTGCGATCACTGCGCTCCCAATTACTGGAACCTGGCGAGTGGACGAGGCTGTGAGTCATGTGACTGTGACCCCAACAATGCCTACACATCTGCCTGTAACGAGGTACTGCTGGCTCACAAATACAGCTCACATTCAAATATATACATATAAAATACCGTTCAAAGGTTTGAGGTCACTAAGCCTTTTTGGTAACACTTTGGTACTAGAATAGGGAACGCTAAAATTATTAACTATGACTTTTCCCTCAATAAACTCTTAATTTGCTGCTTATTAAGTTATTAAGGTAGTTTTATAGTGTTTATAATGTTATAAAAGGTTTTATTTTAAATAAACTCTGATGAAAAAAATGCTAAATGATTTCTGAAGGATTATGTGACACTGAAGCCTGAAGTAATGGTAATTTTCACCAAATTAATTTGAAAATAGAAAACTTTTTTGCAAATAATGTAATAATATTTCACAGTATTGCTTTTTTTGTTGTATTTTTGATCAAATAAATGTGTACTTGATGAACATAAGAGAAGTTTTTTTTTTAAATATAAAAAAAACCTTGCAGACTACAAACTTTTCAATGGTTTTGTTCATTTATTTGTTTATAATACAGTATTTTAAAGACAGATACAGTAAGTAGACCTTGGGCATAGGAACTGAAAATCAAAAAATTTAAATTATCATTTTATGTTAATGTTATGGGTTATAAATTGATCATTTTAAATTCTATGCTGTTATGTTTAAATAAATGAAATGCTATTATGCCACAAATGAATTTAGGCACAACATTATAATTTATTATGAAAATAGATATTCATTTTCATATTCATAAAAGATTACATTTAACAGTGTTGTAAAATTTTAAGAGATGATGGAAGTGAAAATGGAAATAAAAATGAAATAAAAAAAATAAATGAGTATGAACAATTAAATATCTATTATTAACAGAATTAAAAAACCTAACTATAATAAACTAACTAAAATAACTCTGATGTGTTAATATATCTTGCCTCCCTAGTTTCAACAACCCTGCAGTAGTTAAATATTGCTATCCTCTTTTGAAACCCAAATTCATATAGTTCACAGGTCAGTGTCAGTGCCGTGTTGGGTTTGGAGGGAAGACCTGTAAAGATTGCCAGGAGAACCACTGGGGTGACCCAAGAGTCCTGTGCCGAGGTATGCTTTCAGAGCAGTCCATATCATCTGTAATGCCAATGTAACACAGTTCATCATTGCTTCCAGAAATGATGCACATTTATGATTAGCGATTAATCATAATTCCCAAAATCCAAATGATTTGGTTACTTGTCTCCCCACAGCATGTGACTGTGACCCCCGGGGCATCGAATCAACTCAGTGCAACCGTGTGACTGGTCACTGCGTGTGCCAGCAGGGAGTCTCTGGCGTCCGCTGTGATCAATGTGCCCGTGGTTTCTCTGGCACCTTCCCTGAATGCAAACCTTGCCACCAGTGCTTCGGAGACTGGGACCGCATCGTCCAGGATCTGGCAACCAGAACCAAAGCGCTCACAGATCGAGCCATGGAGCTTCAGACCACCGGCTTGACTCGAGCCTTTGAGAAAAGATTTAAGGAGTTGGAGGACATGCTGGCACAGGCGAGGGACATTGTTAATGCCCGCAATGCCACTGCTGAGGCTGTGACCACTCTGATGGGCATGATTGAGGATCTCAGGTACACTTAAAGGGGTTAAAGGGAAACTAGTTGAAAATGTTAGAGGTTACAGAGAAAATTGAAAATTACAGAAAAATTACAGAAATGTAAATTTACTTAATTACTATACTCAGTTATTATTATTACTGGGAATTTATTTTGAGAATTAAGCATTTATATTTTGAATTATATTAGAATAATTCTAATTATATAAAATATAATTAATATTTATATATTATATTATATTAAATGGGTACTACTGAAATACTGCAAAAAAACTATTTTATATCTATTTTATTACAAATGTTATTATTATTTTATTACTAAGATAGTCAAAATAAAGTACATTTTACTTGAATTTAATTTTAGAGGTCATTATTTAGTTTTTGAAATGAAATTACAATGATTACTAATTATATTATGTTAACATTTTATTGTGAATTAGATTTTTTTTTATTAACTAGAAAATGTCATTTTCAATAGCTAATATTTTATTTTTACATTTTAAATATTAAAGAGTTAGTTCACCCAAAAATGAAAATAAGCCTGTGTTTTACTCACATTTACAAAACATCCCCTTACACATGCGTTTTTGTAAGATAAATATCCATATTTCAAACGTAATAAACATGTTTTTTCTCACTTCCACTGAAAGTGGTAGGAGCAAATATAACTACTTACCTACCTACTTACCTAACCTTTCATATAAATATAATTTTAAGTGTAATTTCAGATTTAAAATTTTTTCACTAACTTTTTACACCCTTGCTAGAGATGAGTTCATCAGCTGTCTTTCTGTCTGTCAGAGCTCAGATTGGTGAGACCACAGACAACCTGAACCAGCTGGAGGGAGACCTGACCGCTGTGCAGGACAGCAACTATGAAGCCAGTAATGCATTAAGTACCCTGGAGAGAGAAGCAAAAGAACTCAACCTGAACTCAGATCAGCTTAACCGTCAACTTGACATTCTCAAGAACTCCAACTTCTTGGGTTAGTCACTGATTCTGTATTACTGTAACTAACACGCACTTAACCCCAGTACCCCCATTATATGCTAAATATCGAAACAAGAGGAATTTATTTATTACTCTCTCCCCGAGAACAATCCATTGACTGAGCAAACTAGGAAAACATGCTAACATGGTATTTTTCCTCAGGTGCATATGACAGCATCCGGGCCTCGTTCAACAAGTCACGTGATGCAGAGCACCGCGCCAACAGATCTACCACTGACAGTCCCAGCACAGTGAGCCAGTCGGCAGACACCCGCAAGAAAACAGAGCGACTGATTGGCCAAAAAAGAGATGATTTTAACCGCAAAAATGCTGCCAACAAACGTACGCTCACAGACTTAAATGCTAAAGCTCAGAATTTGGACATAAAGAAAATCAATGAAAAGGTAAGCTGGATAAAACACAAAAATAAAGCTACATCAGTTGCAAGAATGTGTAACCAATTAAAAAATCTTAAATATCGTTGTTTTTTATAATATATCAAATATGAGAAATTTAAAAAAATAAATAAAACAAAACCTCTTGTTTTATTGTTTTTGTAGGTATGTGGAGCACCGGGTGACACTCTATGTGTGGACAGTCCTTGTGGCGGTGCTGGTTGTCGTGATGATGAAGGCAAACACCACTGCGGTGGTCTGAATTGCAATGGAGCCGTTGCTGTGGCTAACAATGCCCTGGATAGATCCAAACATGCAGAAAAAGAGCTGGATAAAGCTATGGGAGTAGTGGAGGAGCTTTTCAAGCAGGTAGAGACACACTTTAATAATTGTGACCAATGGATAACATGATCAGAGCTGTCAATTCCTTTTATGACTTCACATTCTCCAGAAAGTGTTCAGCCTTTTCTCTGAATCTTATGTTATCTTGACTGTCTTATTAAGGTGGCAGATGCTAAGACCAAGGCTCAAGAAGCTAAGGATAAAGCCCAGGCAGCGTTGGAAAAAGCTAATGATACCAAAAATAAGGTGGATCATTCGAACAACGACCTGAGGGACCTCATCAAAGAAATTCGTGAATTCCTCATGCGTGAGTTTTAATTCTATTATGCTATTCAGAATTTTGTAAACATTTTTATTATCTGTTTTTTTTTTCCTCCAAACCACTAATTAAGAAAGTACATGAATATAGCATTGTTCTCTGCATCTTCTTCTAATTATATTATTCCTTTAAAGTTTGAAAAATTTAAATTGATAAAAATCACATATTCTCGCACTGTTTACAAATGATCCAAGCTGTTGAATTTTAAATAAAAACTAAATAAAATAAATAATTATATCACAATTATATCATATTATATTGTATTATATTATATTAAGAGAAAAGGAAATGCATAAAAGAAAGTAAAATGCATAAAACACTACTCTTGTACTAAATTATGAAATTTTCAAAGCATTCATCAATAATCTGATTTTCAAACATTTCAGTAACATTTCATATATTATATTCTCCCTCTCATTCTCGTTTTTTACATTAGAATTCTTTTGTTGAGAGACTTGAAGTAATTTACATGTCGTGTTGTGTATTTGCAGAGGAGGGGGCAGATGCTGACAGCATTGAAGCGGTGGCCAGTCGGGTGCTGGAGCTGTCAATCCCTGCTTCTCCCAGGCAGATTCGACACCTCGCAGATGAAATTAAAGACCGCGTCAAGAGCCTGTCCAATGTGGACGCCATTCTGGAACAGACCCAGAACGATGTCCACAAAGCGGAACAACTGCTGCTGGATGCCAAGAAAGCCAGGTGACTATCTGCACAACTGTTTTTTGTACAGTTTTGTACATCACTTTGTAAATGCTAATCTGTTCTTTCACTCTAGGAACAAGGTGGAGGGAGTGAAGAGCACAACTGAGAGTGTGAAAAAGGCCTTGAACGATGCTGGCAGGGCTCAGGCAGCTGCAGAGAAGGCCATTCAGAAAGCTCGAAATGACATCGGCTCGACTCAGAACCGACTAGCACAAGTAAAATAACCTTAATTAGAAATAAAATGATTTTTATGATGCTAAATTGATTGGTTTTGACCACAAGTGCTTTTACAATTCTTCCAAAGATCCAATCAGAGACCACAGCTCGTGAGAGAGATCTTAATGACGCTATGGACAGATTGGGAGATCTGGGACGCCAAATAGAGGCTTTAAAAACTAAACGTGCCAACAACAGCCTGGATGCAGCCCGGGCTGAGGAGACAGCTACTATGGCCCGGGACAAGGCCAATGAAGCTAAAGAGGTGTGTGGAAGTCATTTGTGTGTCATTGAGTGTTGTGTTGACCAGGATTTAAAGACTTTATTGTCTGTTTTAGATCCTGGATGGTGAGCTGTCCGATAAGTACCGTACTGTTCAAGGTCTGATGGACAATAAGGCAAAAACTATGCAGGACGCCAAGCAGAAAGCAGAGCGCCTGAGAGATGAAGCCAAGGAGCTGCTAAGGGATGCCCAGGATAAACTGCAGAGGCTGGCTGGTACGTTTTGTTTGAGACATGCAGAGAACTGGAGGAAGTTCAGTTTAGTTTTATGCTTTAAATTGTTTTATGATTTTGGAAGAACCTGTTTGGTCAGAGAGGTGTTTTACAAATATTAGTTACAGTATTTATTGCAGACAAGTATTACATTTTACATTATCAGCATTAACGTGAAATTCAGTATTTTTAGTGTTTGGTTTGTCTATTATTTGCTGTAATGACATTGAAATACATAAAACTTTATTGGGATGCACATCACTGAGATCTCCTAATATAACAAAGTGATTTTTTTGGTAAATAAATATTAAATATAACTATTATTTTATCAATTATATTGTCACTTAAATATATTATATTTGTGTAATAATTAAATAATATTATAATTATATAATTATGCATATATGTAGAAACATCACAGAGATGTACAGTATAGAGCTGGAGTAAACAACTTAATAAAATTAGGTATTTCATATATTCATATTCAAATAATTAAAATATAAATAATAAAATACAAATGATTTTTTATTATTAATATTATTATCATGTTATAAACCCATTTGTTAAGCCTAGCCTACCTATCTAGTAGCTGAAAAACATAAACCGCCCTCTTGTGGAGATCAGTCAAATTGATCTTGTGCCATTTTCTTGGAAGGCAGTCATTGTTTTATTTCCTTGTAATTCTGACCTGGTTTTCTTCTTGTTTTGCATGCACAGAGCTTGAAAAGGACTATGAGGAAAATCAAAAGGTATTGGAAGGAAAAGCCAGACAGCTGGATGGCCTGGAAGATAAAATGAAGTCAATCCTGAATGCAATTAATAAGCAGATTCAGATCTACAACACCTGTCAGTAATCAGTCACATGGAGGAAAGCTCAACAGCTGGACTGCTGCTGTCTTTAGAAGTTCACTGCTGTCAGAAAGGACCTGTCATTTGACTCTTTTCCCAGGCTGCTACAGTTTTTGCCAACAAACCTATAAGACAATGCCAAACTGCCACCAGACACGATGTCTGGAACAAATATTGTTTTAATGAAGGGCTACCGTTATAACAAAACTACATTAACCTATTTTCATTCTGGAACTGAATGCAATGCAGATGTTCACATGCATCTCGTAAGGCAGAGCAGTATTCTACTTGGTATTAGAAATGTGCTTGTAAAATACGTTATGATGAAGATACTGAGTTTGCTTGAATGTAAGAGACACTGAATTATGGCACAGAAGTTTTATTGTATAGATTTGCTTGCCCTTTTTCTTTAAAAAACTGGTTTAGCTTGGTATTAACACTCATTTTCTAATGAGAAATATACATTTGTTTTTCTTTTCTTTTGAGAAAATTGTTTCTATTATAGGCTGCACATCTGTAAGAAATTACAGTAAAAGAGTAAAATGAGTTGTCCATGTATCATGTACATTGATGTACACTGTGTTTCTTCTCACAATAAATAATACAAATAAATAAAATTCCAATTTATTTACCATAGCTAGCATACATTAATGTTTTTAATAGGTATTTTATGCTCACAGAGGCTGCATTAATTTGACCAAAATAACAGTAACATTGTGAAATATTATCACACATGTAAAATTATTTTAAATTTCTATTTTCATATATTTTATAATGTATTTGTGATGGCAAAGCTGCATTTTCAGCAATATTATTCTAGACTTTAGTGTCATCTGCTCATTCAAACTCCTTAATATGCTAATTTGGGGCTCAGGAAACATTTATTATTATTTTCCAACGTTGAAAACAGTTGTTTTATTATATATTATTATATAAATATATTTATTGCGTTTCACTAAAATACAGTTTTTGTAACATTATAAATATCCAAGCAAATATCCCAACTCTCAAGTTTAATCAATGTGTTACGTACATGTATAAATAGATGGCACAAAAGCACCACAGTTTGACTCGAACAGTTCCAGAAACGAAACTATTTTAATGAATAACATCCAAAATAATGTTTCAGATGTATACTTGAAGATATTTACATATTAAATACGTCAAGAAATCTCGCGCCCAACAAACTTTCCTCTGCGCATGGTAGTAAAGGCAGAGTGTCCGGAAGTAGCTCGTGCGTGTGTTTGTGTGTGGAACAGGTTGGCGAGGTCGCCGTCTCTACCCGGTTTGTTTTTGTTCTTCAAGTGGGAATCGCAGAGCAGCGGTCGGCTCGCAAGCGGAGGACGGGCACCGTCGTTGCGTTTTTGTTTGGTTTATGGTAGCTCGGATTCTGTTTTGATACCACATAATGGGTCCTGGTTAGGATTATTTTGGAAATAAAGAATTGATTTTTAGGAGGCGAGCTGATGCGGCTCAGGGGTGATCGGCGGCCCGCTGCCGTGTGTGAAGCCTGGGGCTGAATTTGAGCTGCAGTCGCCGCGGCTTCGCTGACGGAGGAAAGGACACGCCGCTGTGACTACTCGTTACAGAAGTACAACGAAACAAAGTAAGGTGTCATTTAAACAACTACTGTTTTATCCAGGTATCATAATGTCCCTTCAGCTGTCCTGTGGGTACACATGAGTTTGTCAAATTGTCAGTACTGCACCACCCGACCTTGCGGTTAAGTGTTTAGCTGGGCAGCCGGTGCGGAGAGAGAGGCCTCGAGCTTCTGTTCCCTTTAACGGGTATTTATCTCGCGCACAACACTGCGAACCGACATCTCCTACAACCAGACGAAAAAGTTAAGATAAGTCACAAATCGTACTAATAATATGAGACTAAATGAATGTTATGAGACAGTTTGTTAGTGACATGGTTTGAGTTAAAGAGAACTTGAGCGTGGAATCGAGTCAGGCTAGGCTAGCCTGGTTAGCAGCCGCGGTATTAGCTATCATTACGGGTTTAGAAGCTTATTGATTTCACTTGGATGCAGCTTTCTCATTTGGCAACTGAAAAGGGAAAACAAAAGAATATGTGAAAAAGATTAAATCGAAGATATTTTGTCTTTGCCCATATTCGTTTTGGATTATGACTGTGTCTATTTACAGTAACGTTAACCGGCATCGGTTTTGGTGACTTGCGTTAGACGTTAAACGTTTTAATACAAAAAGTGAAAGTGTAGTAGTGAAGTCAGAAGGATTGTCTGGACATTTGACTGTACGAACACACTAGATTTTTAAAAAGACATGTCTTTAATTTTTCATAATGCCATCAATGTATCATGACAGCAACCACTTAAGTTACATATTAAAATACAGGCATCATTTATTATTTTTCAAACACTATAAGCACACATTCCACTTTTATTTGTGTATCTGGTATTTTCCAATTATTGGACAGAATTTGAATAAAAAAGCCACATTTGGCGGTAATCTTTTGGAGTTATGAAAGGCGAATTTAAAAATTTTTTTTTTTAAATAACTCAAGAATGCCATTCAAGTCAATACAAAACATTCTGTTATTTGAGGTCCTTAAATGTTAGAACATGTCTGCTATTCTGATGCGGAACTTGTTTTATATGCGATTACATAAAGTAGGACCCAAAAGTCTAAGAACACAATGAAAATACAGGTTTTTCTTTAATTACACCCAGAGTTTTTGAAAACAGAGAAAACAAAAATTGTTATCTTTATTTCATATTTTATTGTGCTGTTTAAAAGTATTAATGTCATCATGAAATTAAAATTTCTCTGATAAATGCATGATTCAACCATGTATATGTTGCATTTGTTTGAGGAAAAAAAGACCTTATAATGTAATCAAAATGTCATAACTGGATCATCTCTCTACTAATGTATACCAGACTTCTATAATCAGTTAATTCGTTTAAACCCCACCCATCCACAATGAACTTAAAGCATTTTTTGAGGAATAAAAAATTGTCTAAAAAAAAAAATGGATAGAACGTAGACATTTCATCCCTTTTTATGATCTGTCACTACTTCTGGTGTATCTTAAATCTTCTATTTTAAAACAC
>JAUCMS010000050.1:9028307-9060422 GCA_032357445.1 Enteromius radiatus | reverse complement strand
CTACCAAAATGAGAACAAGAAATGTCACTTCCTGGTTTGTCCATTTCCATCCACATTAAAGAGGCAGAGCCTTTTTTCTTGTAACTGTGAGCCTGACAGGAAATAATAGTCAGATTTTTTTTTTTTAAAGGAACCACTTATTGAACAAATAATAATAAAAAAAAAGTTTGGATATGTGTTTTATTCAGACAAAACAAACGCATACAGTGTGGTGCAAATGTTATTATTTATATGGCCATAAAGAATTTTATTACGTATCATAATTAATGGTATCTTTATAATGATATAGCAGGCAACTACACAAATATTTTAAGATGATGTTACATTTTATGATCTAAGCTCTGTTGTTTTTCTTGTTGGGTTTTTCTTGTGTACAAAAAATGTCTCAGGTACAGACAATCAAGTAATACTAAAGAAAAGTTCATAGTATAGTATAAAAATGAATTATACTTTTACTTTATTAAAAAAAACATCACGTGTGCACCACAACCTACAGGTGGACATTATTAGACTGCAAACCAAAATTACCTGAAACTATCACTATCACTACACAAAGATCATTCGTTACCAGAAATTTGTGTATAAAATACAATACAGCGTGCTGTAAAGGGTTAATCAGTTTCCGCACTCTTTCCTAAAAACTGTCACCATGACTCGACGAATCCCTGATTTAATCAGCAACTCCTTCAGAGGTTTTACAACAATCGCAAACATTTAATCAAGAAGATCAATGAAGATTTTACTTAAGTGTAAAAAAACAGAAATCCCTTCTGTTTCATCCCAATCTTATGTATGAGAGTGTTATTACAACACACAAAATTGTGTCTGCCTGCGGTCTTTGCCCTGATCTGGCAACCTCTCTTCTGCTGTCCTGTTGCGAAAAGCGTTTCGTCCAATGGTTGGCGTTATCGGATGAGTTGACAGCTGACGTAACGCCTCGCTTAAAAGCTACAGCACACCACGTTACCCGCGTCCCACACCGTGCTCGGCTCTGGTGCGCGCTGCGTTTATCTTAACAATTACAGATTAACGTAGTGTAAGTTTATTTTTCTGAGTTACAGCACTCGTGTTCATTTCAGCGCATTTCCACTCACAGTTGAAACATGAGCTATCACAAACCCGACGAGAAAACTCTGCAGGCCCTGAAAGACATCGCCAACAAGCTCAGGATTCACTCCATCAAGGAAACATGCGCCTCAAACTCCGGGTAAAAACTTTTACACTTGCTGAAACACATTCATGACGTCTTTCTGTGATGGTAAACGACAGATTTGCACCTGTATTCGTACGCTTACCTAATGTGTCGTGCAAATATTCACTTTACGTTCCTGCATAGCACGTGAACTTGGCGAGGGGGCCGGGCACACTCCTGTTACTTATTAGTTTTTGAATCATTCTACCTTTTAAGCTATTGTAAGCGAGTCATTAGCTTTGGACTCTCATTTGACATCTTTTTAGTCCGTTGTGGCCTCCAAACGATGATCAGTAAAATTGGCTTAACGTTAGCTTTCATCGCTCCTATAATTAGCACGAGTATGTGGGATTATAAAGTGTCAACTTTTAGTGAATCCTAAATTAACCATGGCGTTTAATTTCTATGTAACGTTAACGTTAGCTAATCTACTACGCGCTATGCTGCAACTGATTGAACGAGCTGTTTCTTTGAGTCGAATCTTTTCAGGGCGGCTGATGAACCAGTTCACAGACCCGAATCTGAATGAACAAGTCCTGACTCGCTGCACTGATTAACCTGACAGAAGAGCATTAGCAGAGCAATTAACTAGACGTTTTACCTGAAACATGGACAATCTTTTATGCTTGCTCAACAGTATACATATTTATACAATGTAAACCGCAATATTTATCACTTAGTAAAACGAGCACGTAAAACCACGCCGGGTCAAGGCGACGTGATGACGCAATTACGCTGCGGATCTTTTCTTGAGCCCTTTTTTTTTTTTTTAATTGTTCGAAAGAACCGGTCCGTGGAAGGGATTCGGACTTCACCATCACTAATTAATTTATCCTGCGAGCTCTCGACTGCACGCTTTATCTACAGGTTGTCACGTGGAAGCGTGTAGATCTCGTGGCATCCGTTGTGCTGCGGGTTAAAGTGCTGTTAGGCAAGATGAAGTTATGGGCTGATAGAATCAAAAGCTCGCTTTATTCAGGCATGTGGCGATAAGCAGAGTTCGAATGAAGCGTGCGTGAAAGAAAAGCTTTGCTTTGGCATTGCTTAATCTCTCTGGTTTGTGAGACTGACCACTGTATTGCCACAGATGGTCATTTCTCAACATGAAGTGAAATCGAAGCGGGGAGTTTTTAAACCTGTTGGGGATATTGAAGCTTCCTTATTGAATGGATTAATCCTAGCAAAAAAAAAAATGCATGGTTTATATGGTGCACACATCATATAAACCACACAGGGTTACTTTGTTACAGTACTCTGCTCACGCCCTTGCTGGCATGCAACAATCTTTCATTCATTGAAAATAGTGTAAAGGAATTTCCCTGAGTGTTGAAACTTTTACACGATACTATTTGTTTTATGGTTATGACACTTCCTCTTATTTCTGTTCCTTCTCCATTTTTTTTTTCCTTCAGTTTTCTAAGTCTTCTCAGAGATAAGCACCGTACTTGTAGAGGTTTAAACAAGGAAGTATTGCTTGTAACTTTTGTCTGTACCTTTTGTAGTCCAATCCTTCAATTTAAAACTGATCATTAGAGATTTGTTTCTTAATCCCTTGTCCGTTTTCTTTATTTCAGTGAGTCACTGTATAGGACAAAGATGGTAATTCATCAGTGGTGTTTTGTTTATTGGATCATTAGGAATAACAAGACTGCATGGATTTACACTCACAATAAATTGATAAGATTTTTTTTTTTAACAGTTTGTGACCGCTAAATTGCATGAGTGATTTACAAACTCTGACTTCAAATATCCTGTTACTTTAAATCACTTTAGGAGCAAACTACCTAACAGTTGTACTGCATCGTCAGTTCAAGCTTAGTCATCTGTATATTTTTAACAGTGTGTTTTAACTTAATGTTTTGTCATCTAACAGTGCTGCAGTGCTTTTTTTATTTTAATGATCTTTACCGATCTTTAGCTCATTTTTGCTGCAGAATAAAACATCTTTTTCAGAGGTCACTTTCAGAATTGCATGAAGTCAAATTGTAGTGATCCAAGTAATAGTATTATGAGGTTAAAAAAAGTCTGTTTGGTTTTTTTTTTCTCCTCTCTTCTATTATTTATTAATTTTTTTTCAATTCTGGGGTGAAAACTGTTTTCTACAGTTCTGTGATTTGCACACCTATTAAAAAAATAAAATAAAATCATATATCAGTCCTCTTATTTGCCCTCATGTCTTTTTAAACCTATGTCATTTTAGTTTCTTCCATGGAACACAAAAGGGTACACTTAAAAAAAAAAAAGTACAGTAACTCTTTCATATTATCACAATGAATGAGGCTTTCTAGCTAAAAACAATATACAGGTTTGGAGTGACATGAGGGTGAGAAAATAAAAATGTTGATGTTCTGTTACATAAGCTTAGTACCTCAAAAAGAAAAAGGAAAAAAGCAAGATATGTCATGGTTTGAGTTTGCACTGTTGTCTCTATATTGAAATATTAGAGGCCATAGCCCTTCTGATCATTGACGAATATGAAGTGCCTGGTTTGGCAGTAGCTGAAGTCATTGATTTTGATAAGGTCTATTACTACACCTCAAACCCCAATGATGACAGTAGCAACTTTTGCCCTTTAGTACCATCTGGAATTGCGTTTTAGTTTTGAAGTGAAAGATAACCTGCATGTCTGACTGGTCTTTAACATCCAGCATGTTTGAGCTGATGGTTAATGGTTGATAGCTGTATTGATGATACTGATGTGTTTTCCCATTCGCAGACACCCCACCTCATGCTGCAGCGCTGCCGAGCTCATGTCAGTGCTGTTTTTCCACACCATGCGATACAAAGCCAGCGATCCCCGCAGCCCCAGCAATGACCGCTTCATCTTGTCCAAGGTGGGCAGTCACTCCGTGTTTGGTTATGAGCTTCCATTTAGTTTTCTCAAAGTGCTTGGAGATTAAATGTTCCATCCCTCATGTTACTGTTTTCAGGGCCATGCTGCTCCCATTCTGTATGCTGCTTGGGCAGAGGCTGGATACATCAAAGAGTCAGAGCTGCTAAACCTGCGCAAGATTGACTCTGACTTGGAGGGTCACCCCACCCCTGTGAGTAAGACCACTCTTGTTACCACATATACACTAGCTTTTATACATCATAAGATTGTAATCCCAATTAACTGCATCCAAAATAAAAGTTTTTGTTTACATAATATATGAATGTGCTGTGTATATTTATTATTTAGATACACATGCAAGTGTGTGTGTATTTTATATTTATTTATAATATGTATATAAATATAGATATGTAAATATTTTCACAACATGTATACTAAATGTTTGGGTGTTTATACATGCATAATAAATGTACACAAACAAACCTTTTTGTGTGAGATTAATCATTTGAAGGCACTAATATTAAATGTAATATATTGTTGTAATGGCAAACTGAATTTTCAGCAGTCTTCAGTATTGCATGAAGCTTCAAAAAGCATTCTGATACGCTGATTTGTACTTGGGAAAGATTTCCAATTATCAATGTTAAAACAGTTGTGATGCTTAATGATTTTGTGGAAAGCGTCTTTATCAAGATTTAACAGAACAGCATTTATTTGAAATGGAAATCTTTAGCGACATTAGTTTTTTTGATAAAACGTATGCATCATTGCATGCATTTCTTAAAGATAATCTTCCTGACTTGGTGTATCTCTTTCACATAACCATTTGATGCAATTAACCACACTTCCCTGTTTATTTCAGAAACTAGCGTTTGTGGATGTGGCGACAGGTTCCCTTGGCCAGGGTTTGGGTGCTGCCTGTGGTATGGCGTACACTGGGAAATACTTTGATAAAGCTGGGTACTTACACTAGATTCCCTCTGTTAATTACAGTCAGCAACCAATTATGCAAGTTCTCCCACTTATAAAGATGACAGAGGCCTGTCATTTTCATGATGGGTATAACTCAACTATGAGAGAAAATCACATTGTAGGATTTTGAATGAATGAATTGGTAAATTCCACTGTAAAATAAGTATTTGGTCACCTACAAACAAGCAATATTTCTGGCTCTCACAGACCTGTAACTTCTTTAAGAGGCTCCTCTGTCCTCCACTAGTTACCTGTATTAATGTATCAAGTAATGAGATGAAATTTTGTTATTGACCAAATACTTATTTTCCACCATAATTTGCGAATAATTTCTTCACAATGCGATTTTTCTCGTTTTTTTTCTCTTATAGTTGAGATATACCTATGATGAAAATTACAGGCCTCTCATCTTTTTAAGTGGGAGAACTTGCACAATTATTCTGGCCCCACTCTGTTACTTCAGGTTTTTTTATGCTCTCGTCCATTATACTACATTGCTTGTTTTACACAGAATTGAACATCTGATGCTAGTTTTGCTCTCAGACCATAGTAATAATTAAATTATAGTGTAGTACTGGAAATTCCCATTTCTGCCGATTATTTGATGCTGCTGTAATTGGATGTGTCTGTCTTGTCTAATTGTGTCATTAGCTACCGTGTTTACTGCATGCTGGGAGATGGTGAGTGTTCGGAAGGGTCGGTGTGGGAAGCCATGTCTTTTGCCTCCTATTACAAGCTTGACAATCTGGTGGCCATCCTTGATGTGAACCGCCTGGGTCAGAGTGAGGCAGCACCACTGCAGCACAACATGAACATCTACAAAGAGCGCTGCCAGGCCTTTGGGTGGGTTTAAAGAATACTGAGAGTGTCTCTCTTGCATTGGTAGCATACTATTTGTGAACAGTTCATAGACTACAGAGACAAATTAGTTGTGCAATTACAGTAATTAATTGCAGTCTGTTTTTCTAAGATGCGTTTTTTTTTTTTTTTTTTTAAATATTCCAAAATCTTTCAGACCTATCATTGTATGATTTCACATACTGTTTAATGTAGTAGGCGGTATAGAATGTATACTAAGCAGTGTGCTAGTATTCTATCTAGAGCACAGCCATTCTTTGTATTCTATATTGTCTATGACTGCCATGTAACTAGTTTGTTTCTTCAGCTTCAACACTTACGTGGTTGACGGACATGATGTAGAGGAGCTGTGCAAGGCTTTGTGGCATGCTGAACAAACGAAAGGGAAGCCCACTGCCATCGTAGCCAAAACTTTTAAAGGCAAAGGGCTCAAAGGTGACTTATTATATCCTGTACTGCAGCAGTACATGAATATATGTTATGATTGTCCACATTCTCATGGTCTGACCTGCTTTGTACAGGCATTGAGGATCAGGATAACTGGCATGGGAAGCCTATGCCTAAGGAACGCGCGGAAGAACTGATTAATGAACTCCTGAGCCAGATCCAGTCACCCAATAAACCCATCCACCCTCAGCTGCCCAATGAGGAAGTTGCTCTAGCTGACCTCACCCCCATCCACCTGCTCACAGCTCCAGAATACAAGATGGGAGATAAGGTTATGAACTGAAATAGTTTTTCTTTGAGCAAATACTTCAGAAGTTCCTCAAAAGAAGAAACTTTAAAGCTTCTGCTTTTGTTTGCGTACTCAGATCTCCACTAGAAAGGCCTATGGTGTAGCCCTGAAGAAGATGGGGGATGCCAGCACTCGTGTGGTGGCCATGGACGGTGACACCAAGAACTCAACCTTCTCTGATATCTTCAAGAAGGCCCATCCTGATCGCTTTATTGAATGCTTCATTGCCGAGCAGAACATGGTGTGTAAAAGGATGTTTTTCTCCCCTGTTAAAATAATTTACTAGTCATGATGGTAAAGCAAATGTATATTGACTGACCGTGTGTGTCATGTATGTCACATGTGAATGAACCTGTAATCTGTGTTTGTAGAGTGCTTTGTGATGAGTTTGAAGGTGTGGTCTACTGTTCATACAGTCCATTGTAGATGCCTTACCTCACCCTGTTAAAATCTTATCTGTTACTATTCACTTTCTGACTAATACTTTTAACTGCCAAGTGCTTACTCAGAAGGATATGATTTCCCACAATGAGAAGGAATTCCTTTCTGCATAAATGCATGGTCATTCAGAGGTCAATATAATCTAGTAGTTTTCTTTTTTTTTTCTTTTTTTTTTTATTGAAATATAACAGCAGCAAGTCGTTAGGTTGTTGTATTAAGCAATGTTTTGAATATTTTAGATATTTTTACTGTAAATGTGTTAAGATATTTGGTTGGAGGTAAAAGACTTTTATTCAGCAAGGTTTTATTAAATGTGACATAAGATTTAAAATTACCATTTTATTATTCCTGATTAAATAAATGCAGCCTAATCGACCTTAATTGTATGAATGGGTAGTATTAGTATATTAGTAATAGTATGTACATTGTATTCCATCTAATGAAATTCTGTATTTAATTATACTGTGTCCAGGTGAGCGTGGCCATTGGTTGTGCTACTCGTGATCGCACAGTTTCATTTGCCAGCACTTTTGCTGCCTTCCTTGCCCGTGCCTACGACCACATCCGTATGGCAGCGATCTCCCAGTCTAATGTCAACCTGGTGGGCTCACACTGTGGCGTTTCCATTGGTAAGGCATTGTGCAGTGAATACATGGTGCTTTGCCATTTTATCTGGGCTGAACTTCTCTTCAGAATCAGAAATAATTCTTTGAAATGTTTCCTAACTTCTGATTTCGTCCAGGTGAGGATGGCCCCTCACAGATGGCACTGGAGGATCTGGCAATGTTCCGTGCTATCCCAACATGCACAGTGTTCTACCCTAGTGATGGAGTATCTACTGAGAGAGCCGTGGAGCTTGCAGCCAATACAAAGGTGTGTTACTGTTTCCACTTGTTGGTCTCCTGTAGGTACAGGCATCAGTATTTTGGCAAGAGAAGTTAATCTATTATTCTTTGACTCTGTGTTCATGCCTTTTCATGCTTTCAGGGTATCTGTTTCATCCGTACCAGCCGACCTGACACTGCAGTCCTCTATGATGCTGGAGAGAAATTTGAAGTTGGCAAAGCTAAGGTGAGGGGGGGAGGAAAGACACACTTATTACACTTAATTTATGTTTCTATATTTAGTTACAAACCACAGCAAGGAAGGCTAAATTTAACATGAATTCAGTTCTTTAGAAATGCAGTGAGCAAATGGGGCCTCCTATTGGACAGCTGTGAAATGTCTGTTTCACAAAATTCTAACAGTTCTCTTTCTGTCCTGTAGGTGGTGCGGCAGTCTGACAAAGATCAAGTGACTGTCATTGGAGCTGGAGTAACACTGCATGAGGCACTGGCAGCACATGACCAACTGGCCAAAGAAGGTTTGTTCAGCACCTACTGGCTGTAATAGGACATTTAAGCTACATTACAGCATTTAACAGTACCTCACTTTAGAACAAGGGTCACCAACTTCGGTCCTTGAGGGCCGGTGTTGCTGCAGAGTTTAGCTCCAACCCTAATCAAACCCACCTAAAGCTGCTAATCAAGGTCTTTTAAGGTACACCTGAAACTTCCAGGCAGGTGTGTTGAGGCAGACTCTGCAGGACACTGGCTCTCCAGGTTCAAGTTCAATGACCCCTGTTTTAGAGAATTAAAACTTGTGATGAAAGTATACTAAATTTATAATTATTAAAGATATAGTAAATGTATTTATTACATATATTAAATCTTTGTGTGTCAAAAAGAAAACTCTTTCTGAAAAATCTTCTATAAATCATATTATTGTTTAAAAACCTTTAAATATTTATTTTTCCCAGGTGTGAACATTCGGGTTATTGACCCATTTACCATTAAGCCCCTGGATGCCTCCACTATTGTGGCGAGTGCTCGTGCTACAGGAGGAAGGGTGATTACTGTAGAGGACCACTACAAAGAGGGTAAGCTGTTATGTGGTGTGTGTTTTCTTTTTTTTTTTTTTTTTTTCAGTGAAATACCATCAAGATTAAAGGGGAAGACAAACCCCCCCGCCCCCTTCCTTGTTGCTTGCTTTGTTTTTTTTTCCCTCTTGTGCCTTGAGAGGTATTTTATGTTGGTTCCTCTGCTCTTTGTAGGTGGTCTGGGTGAGGCTGTCCTGTCTGCAGTGGGTGAAGAGCCTGGCATTGTGGTGCACCGGCTGGCCGTGAGCCGTGTGCCTCAGAGCGGCAAACCGCAGGAGCTTCTAGACATGTTTGGCATCAGTGCCAAGTGTATCGTTGCTGCCGTCAGGCGTACATTCGCCAACTGAAACTCTTTGAACCACCCTAAACACCCTTCCTCTTTCTCCACTCCTAACCCAGACCCTAAAGACGAGCTCACCACACCTCCTTATCATTCCAGAGGCTCACGGAAATACCTAGCTTCTTAGTCTATAAAGTGTTGGCCATAGCTTTGGAGTGTTTTCTCTTTACATCATCATCAGTTTTGACTTCTTGAAAACTTAAAATGCTGCGTTGAGTAGTTTTTAAAGGCTTGGAAGTGTGGATTAGATCAAAGTTGCATTGCGTTTGCACTTTTCTGAAAATCATTAAAACAATGACCATCTTAGCTTTGTCTCTGTGTGCTTCCTGTCATTATTAAAAGCCAGTATGATGATAAATTTTGATGATAGCCGTATCGGTGCTTTCAGGGAGTAACAAAGTATTTTTGTTGTTGCATAAGCTACTGGACAACCAATTTTGGAAAGTTAGTACATGAACCATTTTGTTTTGGTGATCTGATAAAGTGTGTCATGTTATAACACCTTCACTATCATTGTGTAAACAGTTTTCACTGAGTTTGATGTAATGTGTTAATAAATTTAACTGCCCATCCAATGCGTCTGTAGTATTGCTTTATTACCCATTAGTGAGTTTGCTCATAATCATCTTTTTTTTTTTTTTACAGTATAAGTTGGCCAGTCTGATGGGCAATGGCTGTGGCTTTAAAATAATGTTTGTAGCTGTTCTTTAGGATAACTGCAGTTACCTTAAACGTTATATACAAAACCCAATCTGTTTTCACTGAGGCGTTTGAAACAAATTAAAGACGTGCAGAAAACGTTTCTTTACTTGAGCACTATTTTGGGCAGCAGTACATGACACCATTTTCAACAAATTAAACAAATATATGAAATACAAATAATTTTCTGTGTTTTTTAAACTGAGTGTCCGTATAGTGAAGTCAGAGAGGTGGTTTGGGCCAGGGAATGAAATGGTTTCTTTTCGCGGTTTTGGATCCGTTTGGTGGGATTTTACTCGACACCCTTCATGAATTCCAGGAACTCTGTTGGTATTAAAAGTAAAACATGTTTCGGATGTCTAAATGTGTATTTATTTTGAGTAAATAACAAATGTGCCATATTTAGGGGGCGAGTTTACCGTCATAATCGATCTTGCCGTCGTTGTTTTTGTCTCCATCCTTCATCAGCTCCTCGATGTCGTCCTCGGTGATGGCCTCACCTGTCGATTCCAGCATGTTCTTCAGCTCGTCTAAGTCAATGTAACCGTCTCCGTTCCTTCAAGAGAACGACAAAACACATCTAGTATAGGAGGTAATGTGATAAACACTACAGTGTCCTAATACTGTTCATACTTGTCAAACATGCGGAAGACTTCAGCCAGCTCTTCTTCTGATTTTCCTTTGCTCTCCTCTTTCATGCAACGCACCATCATCACTAAGAACTCATCGAAGTCCACTGTCCCGCTTCCTGAAACCCACAGACACCTTTCAACAATCAAATCCCAAATCATACCATAAACTTCACCTGAATCTGTATGATAAGTTCAACTGAAATCCTACATACCATCCTCATCTACTTCATCTACCATTTCCTGCAGCTCTTCTTGAGTGGGGTTCTGGCCCAGCATCCTCATCACCTTGCCCAACTCCTTAGTGCTGATACAGCCATCCTCAGCGTCCTGAACGAAGATGTCGAACGCAGCGCGAAACTCTGTCAAGCAAAGTCAGATAGCAGTGCAAATGCCACAAGTCAGTAACATTTGTACGTTTATAAAAGAGATGACAGTGTCACAATACATGTTCAATATGTTCAAACTGACAGTTTAAAAAGATAAACTCACCGTTTTTTTGTTCTTCTGTCAAGTTTTCTACCTGTTCGGTGAAAAAGAGAGCTCAAAACATTGCTCCACTTGACTTAGAACTAAAAATATAAGATGTTGTAAGATTGTGCAGCATGTCGTTCGACAGAGACTGACCACGGTCTATTCTATACAGGAATGACAGCTGCCACTCGCATAATGTTCTTCAGACACCAGACACCCTCTGCCCCATTGTTAAACACTTTAGCCTCAGTGACCATGACCCTTCTCCATTTCACCGGCTATTACAGGATATGTTATATCTTAGCCCGGTTATATTGGTTTTGTTGCTCTTTTTTTGATCAAATCCATTTTGATAGTGTATCCTGTGCCCTTAAAAAGGCCCCAAACTTCTACTGTCCCATCTCCCATATATTGATTTAACCTTGAAAGCGAACTAAACGGACAGTGCACAGATTGATTTCTCCTGGTTGATTATTAGTTCTAACACTGAAATCAATCTGTCATTTTCAGAAGATGGAAATGGCGAAGGACAGATTAATTTTTAATTGAACAGTTATTAATTTATCAATTATTTTACATATACCAACTTTTGGGTCATTCTCCACTCAGGAGGTTAAGTGCAATGAGTATAATTTGTGAAATCATAACTTACCGCTGCTTTATATACATCATCCATGGCTGTCCTGGGTTTAAGGTTTCCTTTTTGAAATAGTCTGTAAACTCCTCAAAGGTAATCCAGCACTGAAGCCCACCAGCACTTCTCTCTTCACAGCAGACACAGGACGAAGAGTCCCAGGGCCACCTACCTTGGCCTTTATGGCTGGAATGGATGGCCCCAGAAAAGACAAAGCCTTTTGTCACTCCCCTTTCCTATCTAAGAGAGTGAGGGATGGGTGAAAAAGGAAAGGGAGCGGGACAGAAAGGGGTTAGAGATGGCATGGGCTATAAATAGGGGAGGAATGTCAGAGACAACAGGCAGGAGAACTCGAGTTATGACAATAAGTCCTTGGCACTGGTCTCCCTGGCAGCCCGAGCAACAACCCCATATCAGGTTCTAAACTTATCCACCGGTCACCTGCATTTGCCAATCATTGTTGAGCAGCATCACGACTGCATTCTTGTGGCAGGCCCTGGTCCTTTGTGTGCAGGAAATTACTATAATCAAAGAGGCAAATAGCACTTCTTGTTATTAAATCTTAACCAGTATTTGGGGTTGTTAAAGGTGTGGGTCCTTCAAGAGACAGAACCTTAATAATTCCCTTCAATGTTTTACCCTTGATCAAAGAACCACACTGAAAATATGGGACTGGATAAGCAAAATTTCCCAGTACCACTTTTCCAATTCAAAAAAAAAGTTGCACAAAAATGTTATGAGGTAGAAAAAAAAGGGCTCTGTGCAGTTATTCTTGCTTGCATTAAAGCTCAAGATGATCAGCTTTTACGCAAACATAAGGCATAAAGTAAGTATAGTTTTTAATTAACTGATTTTTGATTCTAAAATTTAACTTGAATTGAATATTAATGTTTTAAATGAGAAAAATGCAAAACAAGCAGTATAAAAAATCTTTTTGGCTCAAGTAACTGTTCCAGTTGCAGTTACGAATGAAAAATCAGGGGAAACATCTAATTATTTCAGTCCTAAAACAGCTACTTCACTGTGGTATCTCTCCACCACAAGACCATCTTTATTTCTATAATTAAGTCCAGAGAAGGGAACCTAGAGCTCAAGTCACGTCTTGAAAACTGCTTGAAAACACCTGGCCATGCTTTGTGAATTATTATATCATTCCTGTAAGTGACATGTTAATTTCTGATGTGTTTTTTTGTTTGGGACAGTTTTATAATGTAGAATAATTTGGAATACGTGTTTCTTTTGTTGCCATTTTTCCTCTTCTACAAATCGATCAATATTTAATGTCAAAACCAGACTGCATCAGTATCATGTTAGGCTGCAAGTAACATGAAAGCATCAAGCACAGACTAATGCCACCAGTGCTGACATCACAATGATACACTATGCTATTCTGGATCCCTCTGGCCTAAATTAAGAACCACCAACTAGTCATGAACCTTCCCTTAAAAGACTATTGGAGTAAGAGATTACAGAGCGCACACGCATACAATTCACAGACAAAACGCAGTCTAATTTCTGAAGTATGAAAGCATAAGGAGCATGGGGTTCATTTCGCTGTGTTAGGTAAATCTGCTTTTATTGCTTTTACTCATTGCTCTTTACTCATTGCCCATGTTCTCAGCAGCTCTCTCCATGGCCAGCATACAGCATAATCGCAACCTCCTCACAGTGAGAACATGTAACAGCTGAGACACTGAGGTTCAGAGGGCATGTGTGGGACAGTGAGGACAAAGTGGGCTTGGACACCGGACAGGTCAGCAGAACACACTCACACCAGTGACTCACTACAAACAGACATTTGTACGAGGAGCAGGAGTCTGGCAAAGTGGTTTTGCCAGATAGCATAAAATTACAGATTCTGTCTACAGACTCTTACCCACTGTTTGTTTGGACAGTATTACAGGGTCATCCATTTGAATTTCAGAAGAGATTTTTTAGAAATGGGTAGCCATTTAACTTCTTTAAAGCAACTTTGTATTTTGAGTTACTCTTTAAAAAAAAATTAAATTTAAAATATTAAATTTATATAATTAAATAATTTTTTACATTTTAAAAAATGTTACATTTTTACATTTTTAAAAATGATATCTGATATCTAAATTAGATTAAAACTGTTAAGAAATCTGAAAAAGGAGTATAAAGATGCTTCAAGGTGTGCACATAAAAAATATCCTTCCTATGTTAACATACACAGTTGTTGCCCATTTTGTATCCAGTGTTGTCTGAGCAAATTTAAACAGATTCGCAAGGCAATATCTCACTCTGCAGTGATACTTTATGGTGTGAATGTAAATGCAAACAACCTTTCCCCTATACAATGTGACCCTGAGAGCTGGTCTATTTGTATGTGTCTGTGAGACCCATGTCCAACCGTAACAGGCTTTTTTTTTTTTTTTTACATCCTTCTGTCCTCTCCCACAGATTTCCAAAATCTCTCATTTCACACTAATGAGTGAAATCAAAAAGATAGAGATTACAGAAGTTTTACACACACTAAAGAAAACAAAACACATATTGGACACTGATGCCAAACTTAAAATGAATGAATGTCATTGGTTTAGAAAAGAAAATATCAAACCCAGTGGCCCTTGTTTTAAAGTATTGACCAGAATAGCAATCTAATTATCAAATGCAATGACATTTAGACATTTTAAATGTGACACTACACATAAATCAGCCTATAATCTCCATAACTGAGAGGAGTGTGTAACTGTATGCTTTGAAAGCACACAGCATTTGTCTGTAAGCCTGTCTGCCTCCATCTGTTTGTTTTATGAGTTAGAGAAACATGTCTTTCTCTTTTGGGAAGGTCTTTTTCTTGCATATGTGCTAATGGCAGCATGCCAGGCAGGAACATGTTGAGGACGAGACATGGAGCCGGAGAGAGATCTCTGTATGGGTCAGTCCGGCTGCTCGCTCGCTGCCCTCTTGTTTGGATAACTCTCTCATTTGTCCATCTCAAGTGCTACAAGGTGTGAACACTGTGTCACTGTGGCATGACGTGACTGACACTGACCATCATTCCTCTGCCTCTCTCTCTCTCTCTCTGTCCCAAACTCTAGTGTTTGTTGGCACAACCGTTGACTTTATAAGGGGGAGTTGATATTTTTGTGAACTCCTGGCAATGAAGGTCCTTGTACACGTCTAACCACGTACTGTGATCTCCTCCCTGTTTTCTCTTCCTCCTCCTTCTCACTGCTGACAAAGAGAGAATTTAAGAGGGCAGCTGGAGGTGAATCTGCAGGTACATGGTGAGCGTCTGAACAGATCGGATCAGAATCATGCAGGCTCTTTTGGTGTTTTGCGTGTGCTTTGGAGCTTTATCTGTGAAAGGAGAAGTCCTGAGTGGACTGAATTCACTCCTCACGTTTATAACTGAGCCTGATGTTTCATCCTCACATCATCAACCAGTGGATTCTTCATCAGCATCAAGTGAGTTCACCAGTAATTATAGTAATTATGATTTCAAGAGCTGTGACAGTGAGTTTGCAGTCAGACAAGTGTTCTTGTTCAAAGTGTTATTGAACTATGATAAATTTAAAGTTAGGAAGGATATTTTTAAAGAAATAAATGGAAGTGAATGCAACCTGCAGCTTTTTTTTTTTACAGTTTTTATAGAGTATGTCTGCCACTGTAGATGCAGCCATACACACATTTCCAAACATTTCAAGTAATTTTCAACAATTTAAACTATTAAATTGCTGAAAATTACTTGAAATATTTGGAAATGTGTGTATGGCTGCATCTACAGTGACCTTTTAATTTTTTACTACATGTCTACTAACTCTCAGATTTGACTGTTAGGGGTAGGTTTAGGGTTAGTAGAATAAGTTGATAGTAGGTAGTATGTATGTAGCATGTAGTAGGTTGTGGACCCATCAAAATAAAATGTTTGGAGATATTAGGAAGACAGTCTACTAATGTAGCAGCAAAGTTAGTTACTGTTAGTCGAATATCTAAAGTGGACTATCGAAATAAAGTGTTACCCTTTTAAGGAATTAAGGAATCTAAAATATATTCATGAAGAACAAGACGTTAATATGTGTTTTAAAAGTACTAATAAGCAGCTAGTAATATGCATGTTAATAAGCAGCTTTTTAATAGTGAAAATTGAGCCTTAAAATAAACTGTTACCAATTTATTTAAAAACATTTTTATCCAAACATTTAAATTAGTGCATGTGTAGCTTTTTCTGTCAACAGTGCAGTTGTTGGTTCACACATGATTCTGAATTCACTTATTATTTTGTTGAATCATGGCTGCATTTGCAGATGAAAAGAAAACCAATGAAGTGCAAAGAACAGGGCAAGTAAGCGACACTGCCACAGACACACAGGTGAGTTTGTATTTCTGGAGACAAACCAATCAGGTTTCTTACAACAAATAGTTTGGTGAAATAAATAGAAAACAGTAAATATTGAATTCGTGACCATACTCATATCCTATAGTAACGCCTGTTTGCTGCACAGGCTGCTACTGTTGTTACAGTGGAAGAAGTATGTGTATTCTGGCAGTCCAAGTAGCACAACCATACCATAAATGCTAATTATAAGTCTATTTTTGCTTCCTGTCTTAATGCTCAACCTCTCATTTTCCACCTCTTTTATTCCTGCCTGTGCTATTTGTCCACTATATTTAGTTTGTTTAGTTTGTTCAGCGTGTTTCTGGTCATTCCTGTGTCACTAATGAGCTTGATTCCTGCTGTGTGTCCCATCAGTCAGTTATGGGGCGTGCTGAGGCTGTGTGGGTGGAGCTCAATGCCGTGTTGGAGAGATGGGGTGGAACAGCAGGGAAACTAAATGCAATCTTGAGGGAACTCAAAGAGGAGAAAAAACGCCTCTTGGACCAAGGGGAAGAGCAGAAAGCAAAGAAAAAGGAAAAGGAAGAGGATGAGGATGAAGAAGAAGAGGATGATGATGAGGAAGAAGAAGAAGAAGAAGAGGAGGAAGAAGAAGAAGAAGAAGAAGAAGGAGGAGAGGAGGAAGGAAAGGAAGAAGAGACAGCCGAAGAGGAGGAGAATGATGCATCTAATAGCACCTCGACCCAAGATTCGTTACCAGAAGGCTGCCAAGTGGGAGAAAATCGAGTATCCTGCAAGCACATTGGCTTGTCCCAAATACCAGTCATCACAAACCAGGAAGTCACCATACTTGAACTGCCTGGTAAGGTCTGGAAAGGCTGAACGATACGACATAAGTATATGCATCACTAGAAGGTTCTATAATTTATGTTGGTTGTGTCTTGTAATAAGCACAGCCATTCAACATTTTAACCAATGTGCTGTCTTACAGGGAATAACTTAACAAGAATTCCTTCCAGTGGTTTTTCGGGACTGCCAGATCTCGAAGAGCTTGACCTAAGTTTGAACAAGCTGGACGACTCCTCCTTTGGCCTACTGGTACTGGCATTTTTTTAATCCCTTCAATTACACCAGTTAAATACTCCTATGTACTGTACGTCTACATCAAATCTAAAAATAATTCCATCCTAGTCAGGATTTTTCAGAACATACAAATTAAAGCTTTAAATTATAACTGCTAACTATAAGTCCAGATACGTCCGGATTTCCCAGCAGGAGACCTTGAGAAGAGTCCAAACACGCCACTCCCAAAGCAAACTCGGCAGCATGAAAATAGGAACCACGGTTTGGCTAGTGGAAAATGCCACTGTCTTCTTTGGACCGTCTATGAAATGTCTGTGAAATTAGCATGAAGAGTAAATTCTCTTTGATGAGGGAAACGAGTGCACAGTTTACAATGCACATTTATGTTGTTTCACAAAAGAAAACTAGCTAAAAGCTTTTAATTTGGTGGTAGGCACAGCTGAGTTACAATACAGGCTCATAATTCACTACGCCCAAAACAGACAGGACATAACCACTAAGTCCCATGTAGACAAGTTTGTTTCTGCTCTTTTAACAGAATCTGACAAAGCTGAAAATCCTGAAACTTGACGGCAATGAACTTACAGCAGTTCCACAGTTGCCATCTTCTTTGGAGAATCTGACGATCAACAACAATAGATTAAACCAACTGGCTTCACACAGCTTTGAAGGTTTGTGTTGTTTTCATATTAGCTGAACAAACATGAGTTTATTCATGGATCACGTGACTTCCTTATATCAATCAATCACCGTTATTTATATAGCGCTTTTAACAATACGGATTGTCAAAGCACTGAACAGAATCAAATTTGGAGAATGGAGTGTCAGTAGTGTATAATGACAAGATAACGCACTAAATTTTCAGCTAAAGGCATTTCATTATACTGAATGGAGATACGTCACTGTCTAGATCAGCTCAGTTTTAATAGGATCTTTGTAATCAAATTGGTGATAATCGCTAGAAATTAAGTGTGTCCAAATAAGCAAGCTAGAGGCGAAAGCGGCAAGGAACCAAAACTCCTTCTGTGAAAAGAATGGAGAAAACAAAAAAACCTTGAGAAAACCAGGCTCAATTGGGGGCCAGTTCTCCTCTGACCAAACGAAATCAGCACTTAATTTCCAGTTCAATTTTAAACACAGCATTGTCAGATTGTGTAAAGGACTTATTGTGTGTGTGTGTGTAATTGTTCCTCCTTACAATGATTTACATATGAAGAATGGGGTAGTATTTTTATAATGTTTAAAATAATTTACACTCACAGGAGATATAATCTAGTCTCATATCAGTAGCTGAATAAAAGCTCTTCAGTTGTACAAGTTGTGTTGTGGGGACTGATATGCTGAGATCACATGACCAGCCGAATATTACTTGCTTAATCGTAGTTACTCCCCTTTTGCTAGACACTTTTGTACACAAGATACACCTTAAGGTAGGAATACACTGCTGATTTTTTCCCCAGTTAATAGTCTGGACAAGTCTACACTAGTTTTTCATCTGACTACAACTATTTACAAAGTTGGTATACTGCCTAGTGTTCTAGTTGTGTAGTCTATTCCAGCCTTAAATAAATGACTGACTGCTAAAAGATCATTTAAACAATAGTTTTAACAACTGAATACTTTTTTGTGTGAGGTTACATCCACGCCACTAGGTGTCAGAATAAGTCTAGGACAACTCAAAATAAAAATAAATGACTGATGCTCCTTTAACTGAATTAACAAAATAAAATTTTGTTTTCTGCAGGCTTGATTAACCTACAAATCTTAGAACTGACAGGAAACATCCTCTATGAGAACAGCATTGCACCCTGGGCTTTCAAACCTCTGAAGGCACTCAAGTATTTACGACTGGATAAAAACAGATTCAGTGGTATCCCAGCGGGCTTGCCCCCATCTTTAGAGGTCAGTTCTGTAACCAGGCCAGTGATTCAGTCACTTGCTTCTCTGTATAGGTTTATGATTTTTATAATTTTATAACTGTATTTGCAGGATCTGAATATGCAGGACAATCAAATAGTGGAGGTGCAGGACAGGCTTTTGGATAAGTGTGTCCACTTGAAGGTGTTAGATCTCAGTCATAACCTCCTAAAAGAAAACAGCTTCTACCCTGAGGCCTGGATCAAGCTGCGGTGAGTTGCACATGCACTTGTTTTATTTTATAAAACACATTATACTATTATATCAATACACTTTATATATATATATATATATATATATATATATAGTTATTTCTATATTCATATTTTATATAAAATACTTTATAAATTGTTTGGATATATAGATTATCAAATTAATCAAATAATTTATTCTGTATTAAAAATAATATATATATACATATATAGTGGGGTACAAAAATATGTAATGCAAATTATGTCATAAATCGGAAGAAAATGTGCATCTATATTATCATACAAAAAATATCTCATACATTATATATTTTAAATGCATATAAATTGGTCATCCTGTATCAAATCCTTAAAAAAAAAAGTGTTCTTCCCCATTTTTGTATGGTCACTATTGGCATTAAATGCAACAAAGATTGCAAAAGTCACATATTACTAATAGACCTGTAAAAATAATATGATGCTGCCCTCTTTTTTTTAGAAAGATATTAGCAAAATCAGAAATTTGAGCCAGGGACGTTTCTGAAATGTTGTTGATTTGACTTGGAATGACCCTGCAGTGTTTAGGTACAGTCACACTACACTTTTTGCTCCATTGACTTCCATTCATACACGTGCGAAAGAGACCGGAAACTTAAGCTTCTGCGTCAAAGTTGCGGATGCTGCTGCATTCCAAAGTGCAAGTTTGGTGAACTCTGACCTGCGAAATCGCATCACTTGAAAGTCAGTTTGGCGTGACCTTTGTCATTTTAGCCGTGTCACATCATGCTATTTGTACAGCACGACAACCCATATTCGCAAATACATATGACAAATAGCTGCATGCCTAAACTGCAATGTGACCATACCTTTAAGATGAAACCCTAATTAAACACACATGATCCAAATAATCAAGTCTTTTAGGCTTATTTGAAAACTGTGTTTGGAGCAGAATTGGAACTGAGTTTGACACCTCTGACCCAAATGATAAATGTATATACAGTAAATAACAGTATACACATAAAACAATAATTTCTATCCCCTAAACGTAAACCCCGAATCTGATTCCCAGAATGTCAAAATGTTCAGTTTTTTACTATCCTTGTGGTGTAATTTTTCCACATTATGTAGCAAAAACAAGTGAGCACACACACACACACACACACACACACACACACACAGACCCTTGGTAAAATTCCCTTTTTAGCCACTAGATGGTGCACAATAGACATGCTGAGAAAAGTAAGCCACCGATTGCTAACACAATTCCAGGAACCTGTGTGTCCATCATCATCAGAATCAGTTGAAGGAGTGTGATCATTTATTCTGGACCTGCTGTCAGCCTGTATCTGCCTCATAGTTTTGATTTTACCAGAGTAGATATGCTTCTCCAAGGTCTCACATCACTCATCCTCAGGAGCGTGTTATACGGCAGGCAGAAGCGACAGAGAGCCCACTCATCACTCACTCTGCCCTTTACCCCGTCAAACACACCGAACGATGGGCTGAAGCTAGAAAAACAAGTCAGAAACACACATACCACCTCCCAGCTGTTTGGAAATCCAAGCTTAATTTCATGAGTAATAAAGACTTTGTCTAGGATCGTATATAGAGCATTACTAGGGGCTATTTTGTAATAAGGCATAAGCTCACTCATGGATAACAGTTTGAACTTGTATTGTGGTGAATGCAGATGTTTGGCTTGCCACCGATCATCCAAATGGAGCGGTTTACAGCACTGGTTATGGCTTGGCTGTGTGATGGTGAATGTGTGGAGGTTATGATTCATACAGGGGTGACCGTGACTCTCAAGCATTCTGTGAATGAGAGACATTTTGTGGATTTTGTTTTTTAGAGCTGCCAACCTACATATATATGGTTAACACATCCATCCATCCGTACTTCTACTAAAAGCTAAAAAAATAAACAGAAAAGATGCAGTAATCAGTAACAGAAAAACAGTACTTTATTTCTAAAAGAGACTTAAAATAAAATAATAAAAAATAAAAATTCTGTCATTTACTCACCGTCAAACCATTGTGAAGAAGATACGTATTTTAAAAATGCACTGGTTTACCGTTCAATTACAATAATTGTGAAATGGAGCTTTCTAATTTCTAATTTTGAACAAAACAAAAGCATCCAAACATAAAGGTAACCTATGTGACTTATTTTTAAGTATTCTGATGTAATACAAATAGCTTAACTTCAGAAACAGACCAAAGTAAATTAAAATGAGACCTTCCATTAAAACTTTCTCTGCACCATAAGCTTTTAGTCTTTTCCACCTCCTCCATTCCCTCTCGCACACGGACTCTCATACAGTCAGCAAATTCTACTGATGCATTATTCATCTCTAACATCTTTTACTCATTTTCATTTCTTGCAAGTTGCAAATGTTTTTGAAACAGTGCCATTCAAAGCTGGTTTGCAGGAATTCATAATTTTCTTTCTTTCTATTCACTCTCATTAACATCTGCATTACCAGGAAAGCAGGCATTATCGCTGGAACTGTTTCCATGGCTGTTGCACTGTTTACTTTTCAGCTGCCTTTTTAAGATAACCCGTAATTAGCTGCAGTGAGCGTAAGTGAGCTCTGATCAGCCATCAGATCAACTTTACAGGCTCTTTATTTCAAAAATGATGTCATATTGTCACCAAACTGCTGCTGTTAATTGTTACTGTTCTTGTGCGTGTGTGTGTGTGTGTGTGTGGGTGCCTGTGCATGCATTCACGTGTGTGATCCTATGATCTGCCCAAACACTGCAGCGCCATGCTATTATCTCTGCACAAATCTCTGAACCTCCCCGAATTAAAGCAAGACTTTTACTGTCTGCTTTCATTTCTTCAGCCTTTCTGAGTGCCTGCCAGCCCAAATTATGTCCAAATCGGCACCATGGACCCAGTGTAAATCCCAGCTCCATCAACACCTCCTCAACACTCCATTTCTTTAACTTTCTCTCAACTAGCAGCCCAGCTTCATATATATACACACATACATAAAGGTGTAGTCATGACCATATTTTCCTGAATCTTGTGTGTGATCAGTCACATGACACTTCCAGCTGAGACATCTGGCTCAAAAAAAAAAAAACATTTGTGGTCCAAAGATGGCAAATTGCGTACTTCTGGGGGGTCTTGTAGCAGAACTGCTATAGAAATGATTGAGAATTCTAATTATAACTGTTGCAGACCCTCAGCATAAAAGACACTCCATACTAATAATCTTCTTTTCTTTTCTCTCTGTATATGTTACTTAAACTAGCCACTTTTGCATTGTATGACTATATTAAAGTCCTCACTTCCTTGAGCTCCATCCTCCTTTTTTAAAGATCCGGGCCTATAAAACCTAATTACAGTTTTTAATGTCACTGAGCAACCTTCATGGTTTATTTCTCTTAGAGTAGAGGCTCTAGTAGAAGAACTGCTGACATCTCTGACCAGTGATGTCACGTCTGCAATAAGCAGGCAAATGTCATGGGAATCTGTGCAACTTGGGGTTGAAAGACCGTGGCGTGCTGTGTGTGCATATGCCATTGTGTTTATATAGGTGCACAAATTTCTGTGTGAGCAGTGACACCACAGGCCCCCTGTCATCTGGAGGGTTGTTTTGGTTCTCGGGGTGAAGAACAGGGTGTTCTGGGAGAGGGCTCCTCTGCAGGCTAGTGACCTGAGACTGAGGATTTTGATGGATGTGAGGACATTGTGGATGCGCTAGCAGGACTGAGCTTACGGGAATGAGGCGGGGGAGTGAAAGAAAGGACACGCGCTGCTTGTTTTCTCACACAGGGAGAAAAAAATGCAAGTTAGTGCAGTTTCCCCAAGAAGTTCACATTCTCATTTCATAATGAGTTATATAAAGTGTCTCTGCCTGAGGAGACAACCAAGAGCCAGCGGTTGTGCAGATATGAGGAGACACACTCGCATACACTTAAATGCCTTCCACTCTTTTAAAGCGTGAAAAAAAAGATTCAAAACCTTAATATTGTCAGGAAAAGAGCGTGAATTACGGAGCCACAGCTGGAGATGGTTATGCCAGTTCAAATCGTAGTGAATTTAGCTGTGCCTGGGTCTCCCGCATCCATGATATAACATGAGATCCAATGAAATGTGCCTTGTCGTGACAGTGGTCTTCCTGTCCTGCGTGCCAGGTTACGTAAGGGCGGTTGTGCAACGCTGGCATCCGTGTGCCTGTGGACATGTGGTGGCAGCCGTGCACTCTGCTTCTCGTTATGGGAGTGCTCCCTGAGGATGCCCACCGTTATTGGCTTGTCGGTGGGGGGAATCTGTTTGGGAACAATGTCAATATGTAAATCAGACTTTGGAAACCAGTAATCCTGAAACTGCTTCTTGAATTACGCAATTTCTAAATTGGAACCAAATAATATTTTATGGCAGTTTTGTCACTCAGATGGTATCTGGTATCGCACGTTGAAGTTGTACGATGCATTTAGATACAGTTACAGGTTATACAGGCAGTGGATTACTTTTTTTCTACTGGTCAGCTTAATAGTGGATTTCTACAGACTGCTAATATAATATAACTAAGTTGTCGTAAGCTAACAATATCTAAAATATGAAAAATGCATATTTTTTCTCTGTGTGTAAGTGTAGGTATGTGTGTCTTTTTAGCTGTAAATTATTTTGTTGGCTCACTTGTGACAGTGGTCTGTTGTGCACATGCATAATAAAACATTTATGGATTTATTTAACAACCCAACTGTTGATAAAAACCTCCTAAAGAGAGGGAAAAATTCTCTCTATTTATTGGCATTAACACTTATTTCCAAAAAACAGGAACGGCATGCACCTACATTTATTTTTTATTTTTTTACGGTTCACCAGTGGCAGTCTTGACCCACTTTCTGCCCTGGGCAAGACGGATACAATTTTCTGATTTTCCAAATGTATGACACAGCGTTTTTATTGAAGCTCATTTCCACCACTGAATATAATGAAAAAATAAAAAAAGGTTATTTAATAAAGGTTATTTATCTCATAATTCGTAATTCTGTCTTGGGAGTATATTTGTGAGAATATATCAGTATTTTTTCCACTCATAATGTGTCTTTATAACTTGCAATTGCGAGTTTATCATACAATTCTGACTTTTTTTCATGTAATTGCAACTTTATATATAGAAATTCTGACTTCATAACTTGCAATTTCAAAGGCAGAATTACAGTAGGAGTTTGTATCACGCAATTCTGAGAAAATAATTGTGAGATAAGAAGTCGTAATAACCTTTATAACCGTAATAGCCTTCCATAGCATTTTAGACTACATTAATTATGCAACTTTATAAATTATGTTTAGAAGGTTGCATTCAAAATGCATATTATAACACTCAAAAATGCTTTAGCAAGAGACAATCTGTTATAAGTGAAGTTATTCACATAATTTACACTTATCTAATCATTTAATTCATATCCAAGTATTAAAAAACCTCTTACCACTTTCGTTGTTCTTTTGGCCTCCCTCCTCTTCCTCATCTCCTCCTTTTATGCTTATTTATTTATCTTTCTGTCTATAGGGGGGGCTATCTAAGTTATAGTAGAGTAGTTTCTCTGAGCCCATCAAGCCAAATCTGTTTACCACAAGTGCAAAGATTATACGGGCACAATAAATCTGCCACATTGGACATAGCAGTTTCTCTTACCATTCAAAAGCTTTCTTGAATATACATCGAGGTAATACAATTGCTTTATTTAACTTAAAACTAGAACTAGACATATTTCAGGGCACCTCTCTAAAACGCTGTCAGCTATATTCACTGCAAGATATTCTGATTGATATTCAGTCTGTAACATCTGAAGTACCATCTCTCATCTCAAGGTCAGAGCTTGTCGGGTGAATGAAATCCACATGGAGGTCACTGTAGCTTTTGATGTAATAATAACAGTCATTGCCATACGAGACCCTTATTCCTCCTCAGCGCACTGGTGGACTGGGCAGCCGTCAGTGTTATGGAGGCAAAGGAAATGTGCTCCTGACTCCTGCTGAGACGAACATTGTAAACTTACACCAGCTGCCTCCTCGAGACCCCTCTTGAAAAACACAAACGCCTCTCATACACTTACCATGACTTTTAGAACGTTCTCACTTGCTTGAAATCTTCCACCCCCAAACCCCCCTTGTGCCTTCACAGAACACACACAAATACGTTTAACGAAGTCGACACACAAGCTTTTTTGGCTCTAGCTGCCTTGTGCTGGGTTAATGACCTGCCATGGGGCCCGTTCTCCAAGCAAACACTGCAGAAAACTTCACAAGCTCCCCCAGCACTTGAAAGTAGCCCAATGGATATGATGCAACCGATGTACACTAACCATCAAATATAATCTAACCCAGTTTACATAAATGCAAGTTGTAAAGAGGTGCTTAGACAAGCAAGTATGTCTGGTAGACCAAGAGAGCAGTCTTCCTAATGAAGCTGTTTGAACAAGAAAGCTTATAACTTTCATGCTACTTACTAGTGGTGGAGATTTTGATTCATCACAAAGTTTTGACCTTCTTAAATTCATTGACCAATAAGATTTTTTCCAATTTAATAACTGATATTGTCACTAACTGGTTCAGATTGGTTGAATAGCTCTTCAAATGACATATTCCTGGGTATAGGTGGGGAAAATATGTAAAGTTGGCAATGTTTATGTGTTATGAGTAAGCCCTTGAAACATTGAATGATTTGTTAAAAAACACAAAGTCACTGAGAACTAAAAATAGAGCTCACAGGCTTCAGTTAATGAGAAATATTAGTGTATTGAAGAGAATGATTTTAATTCCTTCACTTAAAAGATTTGTTCAAAATATGAACTAAACTATTGCTTAACATGAATTATAACGTTGTTAAAAATGCATTCGTAATAAACTTACATTAGTTAGCACCGTTTTTTGTATTGGTATTGAGAATTGTGAAATTGTAATAACCTTATTTAAAGTAAAAAATAATTATGGTGTAATACACAGTATATAACCCTGGACCACAAAACCAGTCATAAGTGTACGTTTTTCAAAATTGAGATTCATACATCATCTGAAAGCTGAATAAACATGTCTTCCATTAATGTATGTGGAATATTTGACAAAATATCTTCATGGAACATGATTTCTAATTTCTAATTAATTTCTAAAGGATTTTTGGGCAAAACATAAAAATCAATCATTTTGACCCATACAATGTATTTTTGGCTATTGCTACAAATATACCCCAGCGACTTAAGACTTATTTTGTGGTTCAGGGTCACATATTGTTATTGTGAAATACAATTACCCATATTGTGAAGTAAGTGTTTAGTCATATTTCCCACCGCTGAGGTAACACCCCACCTCTGTCTTTCTGTTTTCTCAGGAAGCTGGAAACTCTTGATCTGTCTTATAACCAGATGGCAGTGGTGCCCTCAGATCTGCCCCGGGCCTTGCGCCAACTCTCCCTGCAGCACAATCACATTCACTCCATTCCTTCATACTCACTGAGTCACCTCCGCCCAGGCTTACGGTCCCTACATCTCTCCCACAACCTGTTAGAAGAGCACAGTGTGCTGGGGAAGTCATTTCGTGGTGTTTATCAAACGCTGGAGGAGTTACACTTGGACAACAACAGGTTTCAGAGGGTGCCACACAATATGCGCCATTTCAAGAACCTCAAGGTACTGCGTCTAGACCACAACCGTATAAGGTATGTACCCTTAAGTTCTGTTCCTTAACTCAGTGGTCAGACATGGAAGCTGGAGTCTTAAATCTATCTAATGATACACATAGTGTCCAAATCAACTGAGAGTGTGTTGTTTTAACATGCTGTGAATGAACAACATTAATCTGGGGGCCGTCAGCGATCTTTGCATTTTAAGATGCCCTACATAGACTACTTCCTTCAAAGGCAGCCTCGTAAATTTATATATGCACACTACCATTCAAAACTTTGGAGTTTTTTTTGCAAGAAAATTATTTGCACATTCAATTAATAAAAATAAAGACCTTGTTACTGTACATTGATTTCTTTGTCAATGAAAAGATTTTTTTATTGAACTTTGCATTCATGAAAAAAATCTTGACTGAAACATATGGTTTCCAAAAAAAATGTTTAAGCAGGAAATAATAATAATAATTTGAGCATCAAATCAGCATATTAAAAGGATTTCGGAAGGAATCCTTTGTCATCTCAGAAATAAATTACATTTTAAAAGTATATTCACATAGAAAATAGTTATTTTAATTTGTAATAATAGTTCAAATATTACTGCCTTGGTGTGCAAACCATTAAAATATCTTACTGACCCTGAACATTTAAAAGGTAGTGTTTACTATGCATTACTGAATAGTATACAGTTATAATTACAGTGTTCATTGCAGTGCATTCAGGATGTACATAATTCTCAAAAAAACATACTGTGAAATTGAAATATGAATGCCTTAAAATACTGTCTAGTATGTCACTAGGTTTTGGAGTAGAACTGTAGTGTTAAGCTTCTACACGCCCATGAATGCAACCTCCATTCAATATCCTCCTCATTCAAACACCTACTCAGGCTCAGCTCAGATCATTTTCTTTGATCTCCTTTTAAACATTCTCTCTCATTTATTACTCACCAATTTCACTCTTTCTTTTCTGTTAGTTTGCATTTCAAAGGCATAAAGACTTAAGCTTGTCTGTACCCGCAGACTGTAGTGCAACCAATATGGCAGCCGATGTGGTGTAGTGTAGTGCGAGCTCCAAGCCCAAGAGTGAACTACATGAACTGCACTAATTAAAATATTTGTGTGCTTGCTTTAGGGTCTGCCAGTAATTACAAGGATGCATATCTCTACTCTCTAAACTGCTCTTGACTTAGTAAGATCTAGAAACATTTAAGAACCTACCAATAACTGCAGTCGTTTACTTAATTAGCATTTTTGTCTTGTTCTAAAAATAAATGAACATTTAATTTAATTTCAAAAACAAAAAGTTACTTGAGGAGAAACATTGTTTTATAATTTTTAATTTTAAAAATTCTAATTGTTTTATAATTTTTTAATTTATTAATTAATTAATTTTTGGAAGAGACTTTTATCTCACCCAAATGTTGCAAACATATGCTTTATATATATATATATATATATATATATATATAATTATTATTTTACATATTTTTAAATTATTATTATTAATACTTAATAATAATAATAATAATTAATACTTTTTTCATCAAAAAAAGGAATTATTATGGAAATGTTGTACATCCCTACAACGAAAAGTGTGATAGTGGATAAAATGTATGTCTTTCTTTTTTCAGCTCTGTCCCAGTGAAATCAATCTGTAAGGTTAAAAGGACTGAGGATTCTCCCCTGTCAGTCGTCCATTTAGAGTACAACTACATCAATGTGATGAAAATCCCTCGTGCTGCTTTCTCCTGCATTCGGGATTCCAGCAAGATCACACTGGAGCCTCAGAGCCAGACACAGGGCTAGAAACACCCTGTCACTTCAAGCCTCCCCCTCGGCTTCTTCCGTCAGTCACTCTAAGACTGAATACTGTAAACACAGTGTCCATTAAAACTATTAATAGTGTGCATGCTTACTCTTCAAATGCACGTTTGGGTCATGTTCAGCAACATATAATACATTATTTTGTATGTAATAAACATTCCTCTTGTAAGCTTCTGAAACAAGCGGGCGTAGAAACCCCTTCTTTCACAATACTTGTTTAAAATTCAATGATTTTATTATTATGTAATGTTTATTATTATTTAATTTTATTACATTTACTATGTTGTATTATTATAAATCATCTTGTGATGTCACATTAAAACAGATTCATGTTTAAAATTAAATGTTTTAGTAAATATAAATCTAAATGTACCGCAGTTTGTCTGTCAGAGTTATTGTGTGATGGACCCATAGCTCACAGCCCAGGTAGGTGCAGCTAGAAAGAAAAAAATTGCAGTTTGAAAATGAAGGGTATGTGACTGCATCTTTATTATCCATGACTTTCAGGACACACTGCCTCAGGTGAGCAACTGGAGGCCTCTGAGCAGAGATGATGTTTTGAATGGCAAGGTAATGAGATAGAACTTATGAGCTGTGATGTCTGCTGAGTTCAGGTGTGAATGACGCCCACAGCTCCGAATAGGGCCCCTCTCTTCTCATTCAGCAGCACCGCCTCTGGGTAAGAACGGGTTACTTCAATGCGATTTACATAAGAACCGCAGATTTCTCCTAACCAAGAAATCTATCAAAGCGTAAAGTGCCCCAAGATGAGTTTCTTAAAGCATAAATGATTTACATCAAGCTGTTGATGCCCTCAGTGACCTTGACTTATCATTCAAAGGCAATCTGATGGCATGACACATTTAGTTTGAATTGCATTACACCGAAGGCATTTGGGCTCATTTAAGGTCTTTTAAAACAGTCCTCTCGCTGGCCATCTTGGTAATGTCTTTGGGCAGCTGTTACAAATCATCAAAGCACTGCTGTAATCTGCATGGAAGGGAAAAGTCCTAAGTCTCTTAAAACGGTTTGTTAAGCTTGCATTTCATTAGTATGTCAGGTTACCAATAATGTGGCAAAATGTGATTTTGCATTATATAGCAATATGCAAGTACAACTACAAAGCACATTTATTGACGTACTGTTTTTTGTGTAGTATAGTCTTTCGATGAGTTGGGTACTGGGCAATTTTTATCACTGACAAAAAAAGAAATCATACTCGCATTTTGTGAACCAAGTGACCCAGTCAACATCTTGAGATCAAAAGAGCAGCTGGACACTTCAAATAGGGCATGCAAGAAAAAACAGAAACGTTGCATGATTTAAAAGATCATATATGTTGGTCTCAAATGTGTCGTCAAGACATGTGAAGAGCAGCAGGGCTTCTGTCTTCTATACAGGGATAATGACTCTGGGGTTCAAATGTGCATGATTCCCGGTGATCATTTTCCTGGAGGAGAGGTTTAATAACACTGTGACTGGTCTGTTTGCAAAACACAATGCCTGTATTCTTGCAGCCGCGTAAGGGAAAAAACATTGTCAATGATATTGCCGAAAAACATGAGCAAAGGGTCTGAGATCCTCTCCAGCACATCAAGGCCACAGAAACCTTGGTGTCCTTCCAGTTTTGTTAACGAAGTGACTTCTTAGGTCTTGACGTTGTTTGTCCTGACGTTTTATTAGCGAGCATTAATGAAAAACATGCACAGCAATCAAAACAGCCTTTCAGGATGCTAAAGCCTTCCTCTCTTTAAGAAAACCTGTCTAATTTGTAGCACACTCATACATAATCCTGTGCTTGCTTTAAAATTCACAGTAGGTCAATTATTATTATTGTTCTCTCGTCAAGTCTTCTTAGGCTTCTATTTATAGAGGCTTCTCCTCCTCATGAACAAGTCAGTATAATCTGACATCAAGCAGATTTCTGACAGAAGTTTAGAGAGTCTAGTAATCCTACTTGTCTTGTACTTAGAGAACATAATTCATCTCCATTAGTCACTTCACACACACACACACATCACACTTAATTCTTTAATTAGTCACTTCACTGCTTAGAAGACAGTAGCTCACAAAGCTCACAGTAGCGTTACTTTATCAAACCTAATATTGATTTAAAGTTCAAGCAATAATTTTAGAAATTATACAAGCCAAAGAGTTATTATATGTATGTGTGTGTATATATATATAGTAGTGCTTTCAATTGAGTAATCATGATTGTCACAAACCGCACCTCTCGGTTCCTTTCTCCAATCGCCACCAGAGGGACCCCTCACCAGAGTTCTAATTCACCTTACGGACTTCATTTCCCATAATCCCATGTGTCTAGGGCTGATTGCTAGCCCAGGTGTTTCCCATCATCCCATCATTTCCCTTTAAATGCTTGTTTCACCAACTAGTCAGACGCGAAGTCTTTGCCCCGGCTGCAATTCTAAGCGTTTTTCCCAGTGTTTCTCTTCCTAGTGTATTACCCCGGACTGTTTACTCTCTATCGATTGATTGCTGCCTGCCCCAACCTTTTTCCTGATTCTGACTTTGATTGATTGCCGCCTGCCCCGAACCCTGATTGTGTACTGTTTTTAAGATTTTACTCTGTCTGCATTTACCTGTTCGCTGTGATTTTGACTCTGCCTGTTGACACTGACTAAAAGCCCGCAGATGGATCCGAACGTCTCTGAATCATCATTACAGAAGATTTCGCCAGAACAGGATCCAGCGGTTTTGTATCATCTGGCCAGCGAGCTGTCATCTCAAGCCTCCATACTCGCCACTCACCAGCAACAGCTGCTCAAAGTCACATTGCTCATGGAAGAACTGGTAAAATCCATGCAGGCGCTCACGCCATCCACACCATCCAGCACTCACGCTAACATGGAGGCCACCGCACCCACTCCACTCACCACAACACCATAGAAACCCCGCCAAGTTATAGATAGATAGATCACTTCTCCAAGGCTTCCCGCCTGATTCCACTTGTAAAACTCCCCACTGACTGGGAAACGGCCTAAGTCATGATTGATTCACCTTCCAGGTAACATTGTATCAAATCAAAGTCCTCAGTTTACATCACGAGTTTGGCATGCCTTTTGCTCATTGTTAAACATCAATATCAGTCTCACGTCAGGCTATCACCCCCAATCCAATGGTCAGGCAGAACGTCTCAATCAAGAACTTACTTGATTCCTCAGAACCTACTGCCATAGCAATCACAGGGCTGGAGTCGCTTCCTGGTTTGGGCTAAATATGCTCACAATTCGTTGAGAGAACCTGCCACCGGACTTACCCCTTTCCCAGGGCCGCTGCTGGCCAAATGGGTGCCCTAAGCAGAATAGTATCGATGTGCCCCCTCCCTCAAAAAAAAAAACAAAAAAACAACCACCTACTAGCCATTGTTATTACATTGTATTATTTATAAATTACAATTGTAGTCCTAGACAGCCTA
>JAUCMS010000050.1:9002023-9020395 GCA_032357445.1 Enteromius radiatus | reverse complement strand
TGATTGTGAACGTGGGTAAGTGTCTGTGTCTTCCTGATTGGCTGTGTCTGCCTCAACACAGCTCAATGGCGTGACAGCTGCGTTCCATTTACCTCAAAAGTCGGATGTTGGAGCTGGGAATGACGTCACACAGGAGTTAACCGCATTCCAGTACACAAGTCAAAAAACCAAGATGGACATGTCAATTGCCATCAGTGGTTCAACCACAGTGTTACGAAGCTACAGGAACACCTTTTGCATGGAAAAAAAACTAAAATAATGACTTTATTCAGCAATTTTGGAGAGCAATTTTCTTTCCATACAAAAAGTGTTTCGTGTTTCTTCGTAATGATATGGTTGGAAGATGGAGTATTGTTTTCTGGACCATAACAGTATTCACTACTTGGCAGTTGATGGGACAGTCACTAGTCTCCTGGTTTTCATCCAAAATATCTTAAATTGTGTTCCGAAGACAAACAAAGCTTTGGAATGAGGGGGGTAAGTGATTAATGACAAAGTTTTCATTTTGGGATTGAGTAACCCTTTAAATGCATTTAAAGGGTGTAGTGAGATTGGCCAACGACCCTGGGTCAAGATATGAAACCCTTGTCAGATGAAGGGACAGTTTTGTATAATAGGGACAGATTATATAATCTTAATGCAGAGGATATTATTATTAATTATTCAAATATCCTTTTTATTTATTAAAACTCGAAAACTTAACAACATTAATCTAACATTATGACTAACGAATAAAAAAGTATTTTATTTGGCATTTAAAAAAAAAAAAAGAACATTTATTGTTTTTGGCATGAAATAAACATAAACCGAAACTGATTGAGAATGGAGAAACTAATTGAGAAAATCAATTGCAATTGATTATGACAATAGACCTTAATTAGGTTAGAAGTCATACTGAATTTAGTGAGGATGAAAACAAGGCTGTGAGGGATAGATTAGTCATCACAATAGCACACACATGAATGCCCTATCACAGAATTCTGGCACAAATTTCAAACTGTTTTATAGTTGTTCTTTTTGTTTGTTTGGTTTTTTTTTTGAGAAAGAAATTGTCAGATGAACAGTCAGTCAGTATGTTGTTTAACACCAGTACAAGCCACTGAACACAATGTAATTCTGTCCCTAACAGCCTGATTTTTATTCCTGTCAAAAACTGAATATTGCACTACCCTGACTAAGGTCTTTTGAATTTTAGTATCTTTTATATTTCTTACAAAACCAGTTAAACCTTTCTACTGATAACTTATGAAACAAATCTACTGGGAAGTCAGGAGCAGATATTGATGGAGCACTCACTGTTATATATTTCTGCACTCCTCTGATATTTTATCTCTTGTCTTATTTATAGATTTGGGTTCATTGTATAACTCAACTTTGGCTTTTAGCTTTTCAGGCTTAACTCTGTGAATAACTGTTAAACACAAAAATCAGACATAAACACACAGCTCACAGTGTGCAGGGAAATTCCCTTTTTGCTAATGTGTTAGTGTTGTGTTTTATTATTATTATTATTACAGTAATCATGGGAAACATGCTGCAGTGTTCAGAGAGATCTCTGTGTGGGCACTGCTCAGTCTCTGTCATTTCAGGAGAGGCGTCTGCTGTGCGCTCTATTATTAAAATCTGACATTTAGTTAATTACTGTCTGTCTTTTTCAGAAACACCAGACTAGGTGGAGATTTAGAAATTAATTGTTATAATGAAGCGAAAAGACATGTATTGATGCTCATGTATTGATCTAAATATTAAAGAACTGTGGTGTGACCACTAAAATTCTTGTCCAACTGGAGCAGCAGAAAACAGCTGGTCCTTATACAGACATACAGTACATCTCAGCAAAGAGAATACAGCACTTCACCTTGCTTCTGCCATCATCTCTATGTCCACTCTCTCCTAATTTCTCTTGCATGTTCATGTGACTTTAAGTCAAATAGCTGTGTCTTCCTTCCTTGTTGAGGAGTATGTGCTGTGTAATTAGCAGCAGAAGCAGTTGTTTTGTCTAGGCCTTACCATTCCTCAAGTCACCATTCTGTGCCTTTAGACTGGAGTGATAAGAGCTGTGAGCTTTGGATTGTCCACTGATGTTTTTGGCTAAGGCCGTGGGATAAGTTTATCTTTTTTCAGCTAAAGTTTGTTTTTTTCTTTGTCAAAGGCATCAGATGTATGTGGCTTTTGCTTATTGGCTGCTTTCATGCAGTCACTGTGTGGGATCACAAGTATTTTTACCAACAGGTCTGACTGTTAGTGATGTGAGTTTCATTAAATAAAAGTCACAGTTATGGCTCTGGTTCATTTTAAATCAGACTTTGAATTACAATGTCAGTTTAATCAGTAACGACTTAACTAATCAGTTAACTGAGTGGATAAGTGATTCACTCTCTAATGAGTTTGAGGCTGTGTTGTGAATCATTATAAACAAAGGGGACAGCAGATATAATGTTCACTTTTTTTGGTGACATTTTTGCATTTAGTTCTGGCATGTCTGCCTGCTCAGAAAAGCTAAAAATATTTAAAAGACAACATTATGAGTAGCTAATTATAATTTTAAGGGACATGGAATTAAACTGCTTACTGTGACACATAGCTGTTTTTTAACCAATGTTACAATGTTACAGACTTTTCATGGAAACCCGAAAGAATCATTTAAGCTTGTGGATATTGGGCATCCGATGTCCCCTTTAAGAGTAATTTGCAAATCATATCCCCATCTAACAGGTAACATTCTCAGAGCTTTGGCTTAACGTTCAGGCAAGGTTCTCTTCAAGTTGTATTTATGTTGTCTTTAATAATGTTCTCAAAACATTAGCACCAAAGGTAATTCATGCATCATTCATGGAATGTTCTTTTCTGAAACGTTTTAGTTGCATATTAATTTAACATTTTTTTAAATGTTACTACTTGTTTCAGAATGCTCAGAAGTAACAGTTCCATAATATTTACAATATTATTGCGCAAAATGTTTTTAAAACAGGATATTCTGAATATACATTTGCAAAATATTCTTAGAATATATTTTTGTTAGCTGGGATGGCTTAAGCAGTGTTTATTATTACATGAAACTCTGGCACACATTTCAGCATGATGCTAAGACAATTTCTGTTGCACTTGTGACAATATTATTTGAAGTGTGGTGGCCTGCATAACTTTATTTAGGACTACAGCACAACTGTATTCTGATGATGTGCGAACATAACTTTTGAGATCCCACTCAAGACACCTTGTTTGTTGAGCAGATTGTAATTAAGAGTTTCTGCTTGTAACAGCATTTTATCCCATAAAAGCGGCACATATACTTACCCGTATTATGATGTTTGTGTTCATAAATTACACATATAGTTTTCAAACTCTTCTGTGAAGAGCAGGATGCAAGGACTTGTGTGTAATTGTGTGTCAGCCCTCTCCTCGCATTCCTCTGGCCAGTCTAAACCAGACCTTTTTTGGGGAGAGTGGTATAATTTAGCTGCTATTTTTACAAATGGGTACATTTTCTTCCTTGTTTGCTTTTATTCCAAGTCGCTTTCCTACGTGTTTGACTTTAAAGTGAAAGATGGGCAGAAGATATGAGAGGAACACACATAGATGTTGGCGTGTCAGGATGAATAATGGGATTCCATTGGATACTTTAGGCTTTAATGTCTACCTTGGGTGAACTGATATTTAGCAAATGTTTGGATCAGCGACATATGGTCAGCTCTGGGAACTGTCAGGCGCCATGACAAATTTTGAATGTAAATGTCTGTTTGTAGTCATTTTAAAGATCTTTCTGTTGCCTCAGACCTTGACAACAAGCGTGAATGTTCACAGAAGATGATTGAGGAGTAGCCAAGGGGAACGGCAAAAGCATCCATGCTCATTACTCAGTTAATGACACAGACGCTGTGTGAAATGGGAGATATAAAGGACACATTTACATGAACAACGTTTGTGTGAGATCCTTCTAAGCTTAATGGAAGTCTTTACTGTGAGTTTGCCATGCATAAATAGGTACTGAGGCTAGTTATTTGGACCTATAAGTGTCTGTCGATTCATCTTTAAATGAAAAATATTATAGCAGATATTATCTAACTTAAAAATAAAACAAAAAGTCATGGGAGGTCTTCTTGGATTCATAAAATAGAAAATACATATATTAAATAATGCCTATATTAATGTTTTTACAGCAGACACATATGTGACCCTGGACCACAAAACAAGTGTCAATTTTCACAATTCAGATTACAGTTGAAATTATGTTCATGGGTGGTCTTCTTGGATGCATAATATAGAAAATACATATTATTATTGTAGTGACTGTGGCGGAAACGTTCGGATTTGTATAGACTTTATTGAATGGTCAGCAGGCAGGGTCAGAATCACAGGCAAACAGGAACAAAGTAGGTTAGGCAGAATCATGGTCAATAGAAACAGGCGAGAAGGTCGAGGCAGGCAGCAAACAAACAATCAAAGGCAGAATGTGCAGAGGTCAAAAAACACAGAACAAACACAAGAAAGAACGCTTGGTATGATCGCCTGGACAAGTCAATACTTCGCAATTGCCTGAGTGTGACTGTGACAGTTAAATAGTGAGTGTGAGTAGGCGTGGTGATGAACAACAGCTGATGGTGATGATTACTGAATGTGAACAGGTGTGGGTGTGCAGTGCATGATGGGATATGAAGTCCATAGGAAATGAGCCCAAGTGAGGTGAGGTGATACGAGTGCCCTCTAGTGGAGCTTGAGGGCACTCATGATGTAACGTTGTCTGTTTGTTTCCCCATTGTTTCATAGTGTATTTAATCTGTGTCTTTTGAGTTTCCCCTTGTCTGTCGTTACTTGTACATGGGATTGTGCCTGCATTTGTTTTGTCTTTGTTTTCTACTCTGTGTTTCATTCGTATTCCAAGTTTGTTTAATAAATATTTATCGTTGTACTCACCCTCGACTCCGCGCCTATCACTTCATCCACCTAGCTTCATTATTACACATGACAATAATATTATATTAATGTTTTTTGAGCAGACATATATGTGACCCTAGACCATAAAACCAGTCACAAGTGCCATTTTTTTTTATATATCACCTGAAAGTTGACTAAGTAAGCTTAGGACAATATGATAGGACAATATTTGGAAATCTGGAATCAGAAGGTTGTCCACATGAAGTCTATAGCAATGAATATAATGAACACAAATTAAGTTTTATTATATTTACAGTAGGAAATTTTAAAAATATCTTCATGGAACATGATCTTTAAGTAGTTTTTTTTTTCTATTTGATCCAGTAATTAAGACAGTTTGATTGAGTATCAGGGATTTTGAATGCTTTTCATACCTTTTCAATCTTCAATCTTGTTGACTTACAGTGTTGTTTAGGAATGTATTTGAATGCGGCTGTAAATTGTGAAGGGAAGACACAGAGTTTCTCTCTTGGGAAACATGACATTCTTTGACATCTGGCTTCTCTCACTCATGCACATGCGTTTCTTTCTAGCATGTATAGGGAATACTATGGATTAAACTCACTTGTGAAGACAATTATCTATGATGGCAGTGAGATTTACTGAAATGTTTTTCCCAGCTGGTTGGGTTTAAAGGATAATTGTAATGATATGTTGCTTGAGATATGGCAATCAGTGTAAGGTATTCGAGTACGCATGATTTAGGGTTAAAGTTCAGGGTGCAGGTTGGCTTTAGAGTGTTGATATGGGTTTACAACAGGTGTTGGCTCTAATTTTAGGCCTCGGTTAGATCAGGTTCAATGCACGGGCCAAGGTTAAGTCAGGAGACAGGTGGGGGGGGGGGGGGGGGTATGTGGCTGAACAGGGTTTGCGGTTTAGGTTATAGGCCCGTGTTTAGGGTGCCAGCATGGTCCTCTGGTGGGTTCTGCAGACCCCACATTCGTAACCACATCTTAGCCCCAAAATGTCTGGTGACGTCACAGGACTCAGCTGGAAGACATTGAGAAATTACATCATGAGTGGCTCCCCACCCTTTTAGTCACACAAACAGGGACTGTCAGAAATATCCCCTCCCACCTCCTTCCTGTCTAATGAATGGCTTGTTTTAAGATATGTTTTAAGAAGGTCAGTTTGAGTTTTTCCACCACCACACACCGTCTGACCAGACCTGTCCTACAGACACAGACTCACTGTCGCAGTCTCTTTAGTTTCCCCTTTGCTTCATTTTTTTAAATGTCAGCAGATGATACTAAAAGATGAACTGGAATGTTTTTAACATCAAACTAACTTTTTTATGCACGTTTGAATAATAGTACCTTTGAGTAATGTTTACATGTCTGTGTCAAGACTTCTAGTGTTTCTTATGAAGGGCACGTCCAGTGCTGAATGATGTATTTATATTCAGATGGCAATGTTACAGTATTCTCCAAAACCCCCAAATAACAACCTAGTTCCATCCTGTTCTTTTGATGTACTTCATGAAATCTGTTTTAATTATTATAAACAGAACTGAGGAAATGGGTTGTGGGCTGAACTTGAGAGAGGACCTTGAGTCTTATTAACATTGTCCTCTGCATAATTAAAACATTCAGCTCCAAACAAAGTAAAGGCTCTTTGTGTGTGTGTGTGTGTGTGTGTGTGTGTGTGTTTAGTTATACTTGTGATGACCAATTTCTGAGAAGCAACCAGCTCTGTGAGGAAAATTTCTTTTTGTGAGGACATTTTGGGTGGTCCTCAAAAGAGGAATCAATTATTTAAAATGCTAAATGAAGTTTATCTTAAAATGTAAAAATGCAAAAATGTAATGGGTAGGTTTAGGGGTAGAGTTGGTGTAGGGCGATTTAAAATACTGTTAGGTCTGTGTAAAAGCAATAGAAGTCTATCAAAGTCCTCACAAATATAGCAAAACAAACTTGTGTGTGTGTGTGTGTGTGAAAGTTTATAACAATCACACTCAGAACTGGGTACACACAGTTACATATAAAAAAGAGTTATGTCAAATGAAATAAACTATGATTAATCTCTTTTTGTCTCTTCCTCACACAGGTCTGTGTGTGAGTCTTTGTATCTCTGCGATGTTCTCCTGCCACTCTCTCCTGCTTCTGCTGCTCAGTGTCTGCAGCCTGACTGCTCCCTCATTGGCTCTGCCCTTTGAGCAGAGAGGATTCTGGGACTTTGCTATGGATGGAGAAGTGGGAGATCTAACCACGGTAATGATGAGAGATGAAGAGGGTTCAGCTATGGAGGAGCTGCCGCCGGATGTGTCATTATGTCCATTTGGCTGCCAATGTCAGCTCAGTGTGGTACAATGCTCAGACCTGAGTAAGTATCTATCTATCTATCTATCTATCTGTTTATCTACCTATCCATCTGTTTAGAACAGTAATGACAGTGAAATAACATAATCTGGCAGATGGCAAACCAGCATCACAGGGTTATAATAAAAGGAAGGATATTACATTGCATATATGCGTTGTTGTGGGCACTAATGTTGTACAGTTATCTTATACAAAATTTGGTGTGAATGGGATAATAATCTTTACACATAACTGTACAACAAATCATCAAATCTTTAAATTGTTTCAATTCAATATTACAGTACAAGCATAGAGACTGTTTGACAGCTCTCCTCCAAACAGGTAAAAAGATTATGTTTATGAACGTTATGTTTTGTTTGTTGTAGTTTAGCCTCTAAGAAAACTCGGGCTTGAATGGGTAACGAATTAAAAAAGCCTGTGTAATTTTCCATTGAGCTGTAAGAGTGGCTCTGTGTTGTTTTTCTGACACACCACAGGAAGTTTTACAGGAAGACAGTGTGAGAGAAATAGACAGGAAAAGTTAAAAGGAATGTGAGAGGGAGAAAGTGAAGTGATGAAGATTTGAAGGATTTTGATGAGTGTTTGTTTATTTCAGAGGGCCGGAAATAGTCCTGGGTTATGTCTTGTCAGCAGTACATCTCCAAAAGTGGTAATTTAGGTCTAGAAGCAATCACTTCATTTTATTGTGATTGCTTTTAGAAGGTCTTGTTTTCTTTTCTACGGATAGTAAGTAACAGACCTACAGTACAGTCAAAGAGGAAACTTTTAACTGAACTTATTGGTTAAACCATCACTCAGTTTGCAAATTTGAATACTTAAACTGCCGACAGAGAAATATGTACAAGAATTGTGAAAACACAAAACAAACAAACACCCATGAAGCAGTGGTGGAGCTTGACATTTTAGTATGTGGGTAAGTGAGAGGGCTTGGGGAGGATGCAGGCTCCAGAATTTAGAATAAAACTTTAGGTTTCTGACAAGGTTTTGCAAGTTTATTGTATTTTTTCTGCATGGCACTAACAGCATCCATTGAAGCTCCGCTGTAACTCTATAGGCATACTTACGGATACACAAGCTCTTTCACTTTCCCGGCAAGTTTGCTTAAGTTATGATCCTCATAGAACATTTACAGCCATCGAACTGACAGAAGCAACAAGAACTTCGGAATGTGGAGTTATTATTATTTTAATTATATGTATTCCTTTTTAGTTTTGTGTGTGTCTATGTTTGCATATGTGCATGAATTCTTTATGCCATGTGTTTTGGTCTTAGCAAGTGTTTTTGTTTTCGCAAAATGTCACTGCATCTTTGTTTATGCTTGTGGATTTGATATAAAAATCGAAAAATACAGCCTTTGCTTTAGGTGGTTCTTTCTATGCGTCCCACTGTGATGAAGGTTTGCTTGTAATACATTGATCCGTCCACCGCACTCTTATATTTTTTTTCATATCTGGAAGTTATTCTGCCATGTAGGCTGCAATTGAATTAATGGTGATGCTTATTCATAACAGATGTTCATAATTGTGTATATATTTAGGTGGTTATGTGCCTTCATCATAAAATATGTTCCTGCTAGGGGGTGTAGATGTGTGCGGAGCTGTGGTTGGGGGTCTGCGATGTGTTGCGCTCTGGGGTTTGGCATTGTGTTTGTAAGCGGTCGACTGGTTAAAATCACTGAGCACTTGTTAGTTTGAGTGGCAGGTGGGCAGGGGGTTTGGAAGAGCTATTATAAAAGGAAAACAGGAAAGACTTCAGCTTTTAGTATTTTAGCTTAAAATGGCTTGAACGTTTGATCATTTCTTTTGCTTTGTGTACAAGAACCTCATTACAATTCTTAGAAAATTAAGTTTTAAACTAATGTTTAATACTCATACACAATATTCTACTATTGTCATGCAGTATTTTATCCCCCTTAGACCCAAAAAACTGTTCTGTTGGTTAATCAAATTGTTAAGGAGTGCTTGATTATAAATTTTATTATACTGGGGGACGTTGAATGCTTGAATCTGATTGGCTCTCTCTCTCTCTCACACACACACATAACTTCATTAGTCTGCTATCAAAGGCTCAAGCCTCCATTACTAGGTCTAAAATTATGTTTTGGAATTAACAACTAATTTAGCTTTTTTTAAGAAATAGAAAGTTCAAAAAAAAAATCTTTTGACATTAAACATGTCTTAACATACCAGTCACTTCTGATTAAATCCTTGTTGAATAAAAGTATTAATTTCTGTCTTAAGAAATGCACTAGAAACCTTCTGTTTTACATGTTCTACACATAATATCACAGCATGCTTATAAAAAGTATGCGGCACTTGGCATTAACATTTGTGTTCAGTGTATGTTGCAAATAAAAATAGCTACAGGTTCACTTGACATTTGCAAAAATGTAAATTCCCCCAAAAAATGCAAAGCTAATATGATGAGGCAGATCCCTAGATCTGAATAAAGAGCATATTAAACACACAAAAAAAGTGAAAATGCTGAGTTGGTTAAGGTATCCAGAAGTTGTTTTGTCACTAAAGAAAAACAAGTCAAAATGATTTTCTCTGGTAATTGACAGCGGGCCACTAATGCTGTCTCTAGAGGTTGCGTTTTTATTATTTAATCCAAAATATATCAATATATTTCTTTGATAAGCTTGATATCCCAGTGACTTCACTTTTCGCTCCTGCTGGGAGCTAGATGGCTTGGCAGTTGTGGTTCTCAAGAACATTATAAATGGCTGGAAGGCAACAGAGGTTGAACCCAGCCTAGTATAAATGATTGGGCTCTGCTGGAAATCATCATGAATCATTGGCCTGATTTAGAATCTTGGACACTTTACTAATAAAACAGACACAATGCTGGATTCGTGCTTTGATGTGGTTCTGCTGGAGTTTACATATAGTTTTGTGATGTGGTCCATGCGTGGCAAAAGAACCCAAATGATTTTTAAAGTGCACATTTAAAGAGCTGGCAGAACATCCTTAGGTCACTCGCCTCTGATATAAAGATAAACCAACGCAAAGCTGACACAGAATTCCAAATAAGCACTCATTTGGCCACAATAACTAGTTTATATCTACTGTGACTAAATATCTTGTCAAATACATGCTGTAATTGTAAAGATCTTCAATTGTATTCACTATTTAATTTTGTTATTTTGATGTTGAAATAGAAGCCCTGCCATGGGGAAATCCAGAACAGATGGCGAGCTAAATGCCTCTCTGCAGACATTTGTATACAGATCTGTATATTCTCTATATCCTACAAGCTTTAAATAAGATGTAAACATTTTGTCTTCATGTTTAGGTTTAGTTGTAGTGCCCAAGGAAATTCCCAGAGACACCAAACTACTAGACCTGCAGAACAACCGCATCACAGAACTGAAGGAGAATGACTTTAAAGGACTTACAAACCTCTATGTAAGACACTGATGGTGATTAATAAATGGGAACTAGAGAGGGTGAAGGTCACTCCATAAATTATGCTCCTAAAGGGATAGTTCACCCCAAAATTACAATTCTGTCATTAAATACTCCCACTTATATCATTCCAAACCCACAAGATCTTCGTTCTTCTTTAGAACAGATATATTTTTGATGAAATCTTTCTGACTCGGCATAGCCAGTAACACAATTTTAACGATGTCCTTACTTTCTGAGTGTTGAACATGGTAGTTCCCTTACTGTCTATGCAGGGTCAGAAATATCTTAATTTATTCTCCGAACATGAAAGAAGGTCTAATGGGTATATTAATATATCCAGAACACTTAAGAAGAGATGATGCCAACCCCACAGAGGATTTCAGACGATGCCAACCCTGAAACAACACACAGCACTTCCGAATTCTGCTACTAATTTATAATGTTCCTTGTCTGTTTTGATTACGTTATTAATTGATCTTTATATCACATCTATGTCACATGTACATTCACAAACTGCTACTACATATACTGTAAAACATTACTTTGGTGTAAAGCTGCTTTGCAATGATATGTATCATGAAAAGCGCTATACAAATCAATTTGAATTGAATATTAATGACAGATTTTTCATTTTTGGGTGAACTAGTCCTTTAATAATGGGATAAGTGAGAAAAATAAATATAGATGAGGCTGAATGTAAAATGCTGTTCATAATATTGTACATTTATGGATGTTTTTTTGTGCTGTTCCCTAATATGTGCCAGTCTCTCAGCTTGATTTTTAGTTTTTTTTATTCGCTGTTGGTGGATGCAGGCCATCAAGCTCCATATTAGCTAAATATGTCGCTGTTCACTTTGCTGTAGATTCAGATATACATTTAGATTGCTTATTTACATTTTAACATTAATATTTAAGATTTTTATGTTATATATTTTACGTAAGAAACAATGAGACAAGCATGTTTTGGCTAACTCTTGAAAAATTGGTCTGTCGTTTGCAGCACACATTACGTTTGGCACTCTGCAAAACAGCCTGACTGGATGTTCAAACAGTTCAAGTCTCTGAAGAAGAATGCTCCTGTAGTTCGGGCAACACACGCCGGTGCCAAACTGAATGTTTTAGTTCCCTTCTTAGAACTCATATTATCCCCAATATTTATCCCTAATATTTACTCAGCCTCTCTCACCAAACACAATATTTGACATGGCCTGTAAAAGACGAAGGATAAAAAAGAGAACAAGACATTAAGTTATAACATCATTTATAAGTCATTTGATTTTGTGTACGTTTTTAATGCTCATGCTCAAGCTATTATTAATCATGCCTCCATGACTTTGCTAACGTCTTCCTGTCTCCCACCAGGCTCTGTCACTGGTCAACAACAAGATCTCCAAAGTCCACCCGCGAACCTTCGCACCCCTCCTACACTTAAAAAAGCTTTATTTTTCCCATAACCTCCTGACAGTGGTACCCAAGAACCTTCCCCCATCCCTGGTGGAGCTGCGCATTCATGACAACCGTATTAAGAAGGTTGCAGAAGGAACGTTCTCTGGTCTGGGCAGCATGAACTGCATTGGTTTGTATGCGCGCTCGCCATTATGTGGTATAGAGGTTACAGTCTGACCAAACCATTTCCTTTTTTAGATGGAGCCTGCTGGTTTTTGTGATGGGATATTCTGTCTGATGTTGAATGCTTCTTATAGAGATGGGCGGAAACCCTATTCAGAACAGCGGCTTTGAGCCTGGCGCTTTTAAAGGCCTGAAACTCAACTACCTGCGCATCTCTGAGTCCAAACTCACTGGAATACCAAAGGGTGATTCTTTGCAAAAATCCTTAAAAATCATTAAAGAGTGAACATTATTTATTTTCACAAAGAACTTTTGGATATTTAATCACTTGAATGAGCTTTAGTAATATCTTTGGACATAAATCACAATTTGCATGAGTTGTTAAAGAGTTGAGATGTGGAGCTAATTCCAGTTATATAATGATGAATGTTCCTCTCCACCCAGACCTCCCTGACAGTCTTCATGAGCTCCACTTGGACAATAACCAGATCCAGGCCATTGAACTAGAGGACCTGAGCCGCTATAAACACCTGTACAGGTGAAGCCACTCATGATTCTCCTTCATTCCGACACACAACATGCCTTTCCCAACCTTTGGGCTCTCTATAAAGCAACAGCGCCACCTGGTGTATGACATTTTAATGATGTGGGGGGAAATCTATTATTGTGTGAAATGTATTTTCTGAAAACAGCTGCAGTTATTTCACTCAGAGTCAAGGATTATCGTTTAAATGTCACAAAAATCCAAACTGGCAGTTTAATTGTGTAATTTGTGTTGTTAACTAAAACTACAGTGCTGACAAATGCTTGCAATGAAACAATATTTTTTAAAATATATTAAGAAAGTGGAAGTTATAACAAACTAAACACAAATTACACGACAGAGAAGGTGTTTTGTTGTTCTTCTTTTCTTCTTCTATTTTTAAGTCAATTCTAGAGGGTCTGACTTTATAGAGTTGACTTGGATTCGGACTGAATTATGAATGAATTCGGACACACTAGGGCAGACCTGAACTCGAAATTGACACATGCTCTGACATTTTGGACAAATTCAAATCCAAATCATGTGCAACATAAACGATAAAATAAGTAACAACATAAAACAAGGCATTATTAACAAGACATAAACCTCTCCCACCAAATCTTGGTTGCTTAATGTCTTGAATTCGACTCAAACTCTGATCAAATACTGGTAACAAGAAAGAGTGGGATTGTCTGATGTAACACAATGTAGCATGTAATACAACCTAACACTATTTGATGATGGCTGCTCTGAAATCACAATAATAAACCAGCGTTCAGCAGTCAAAGTTATCTTATGTTTTACTAATTTACTTATTGCATGCTGTTTTATAATATACTACTATACTGAGGTGCAGATAATTGCCATTGTTTGCTATTATATATGTAAGTAGAATTTATAGCTATTTACACTTAGTGTAAATAACATATCATGGTAGCTTCTGCCTATTAAAAATTGACCTGGCCACTGCAAGCCTTTCAACAGGGATAAGCAGGTGTTTGTAGTCAACAGTTCAGAAGATGTGAAATAAAGTGTGCATATCTATAATAAAATGTCCCTCACATGACTGGGGTGAATAAAGGCCTCCTGTTGCGAATCCATGCATTTTTGTAAGAGAAATATGCATATTTCAAATGAAATAAACACTGTCATACATGGAAGCAGTCCCAGTGGATGACTTAAGACGTTTGTGTTGCACGAGCACCGAGAGAAAACAAACGCCGGTTACAAATTAGGAGCACGAAACAAGGTATCTACATGTCTTCCATGTACCACAGTCAGTGGAAGTGTATTTTATATATATATATATATTAGAACATTAAATAGTGTCTGCTAAATGATTAAATGTAAATATAAATGTAAAACAAATAATTCTCAAATGGTCAATCCAAATGACATCAATCTAAATTTGGAACAAAAAAATTATATGCCTTATATGCCTATAACTTTGGCAAATCCAGTGACTTGTTCTCCTCTGTGGGCCATCTGATGGTGCTGAATCATAGATGCCCTAGAGATGCCTGAGTGATAGCAGATACAAATTTACTGCTAAATGCCAGCAAGTACTGCAGCTGTTTCGAATCTATTATTATTGTATTTACACAATTTGTATGTTACAGTATATGGGATAAAAACATTAAAGAATTTAAATAAAACAACAATCATTAAAGCAAACTTAACTGTTATTAAAAACCAAAATAATACTGAAATAGTAACGTTTTAGCAAATCTCTTTTTGCTGGATTTTTATAGTGCAGCTTGTCCTACAGGGCTGCAGCTGACCCAGTGCCTGTTCACAGTGTTTCCAGTCTATTGTGTTTCCACCTCACTAGATGCCTGTCACAATGTGTGCAGCCCATCTATTGTCTGTTGCTTATTCATTGTTGTGCTTGTGCTTGCTTGCCAGATTGGGTCTGGGTTTCAACCACATCCGGATGATTGAGAACGGCAGCCTATCGTACGTCCCTAATCTCAGGGAGCTGCATCTGGAAAACAACCGGCTGACCCGCGTCCCCATGGGTCTGCCAGAAATGAAGTACCTGCAGGTGCGAGATGTCAAACATGAAATAAACGTGTCCCATTCACACATGCGCGATCATTGATTTTTGCTTTACCTTTCAGGTGGTCTACCTTCATTCCAACAATATAAGTCGAGTGGATGTTAATGCATTCTGCCCTCGGGGTTTCGGCATGAAGAGGAGCTTCTATAATGGCATTAGCCTCTATGGCAACCCGGTTAACTACTGGGAGGTACAGCCTGCCACTTTTCGCTGTGTTGGAGACCGACTGGCCATTCAGTTCGGAAACTATAAGAAGTAGAGAATGGATGAAAAGAGAGATTTGAGGACAAATAACAATGCTGGAATTGAAAGAGAACAGAAAAAACCTGGAGAAAGTGGGCCAAAATGGTGTCAACAAACAGTATTTGCAAATAATTTTATTATGTATTTGTTTATGAAGTCTAAAGGTTTACACCAAGTATGTTATCTAACTACACCGATAAAGATAGCACAGTCTGCACCGCAACTATCAAAATACCTTTCGTTTGAATAACTATCAGGCAGATTTTATTCGGCTGATGAATGATAAAACACGCGCTCGAGCATTTGAAGGGGCAGAGGACAAAACTGCTGCATGCTTATATTGAACAGAACATTACCATCTGCTGGTGTGAATGCTAATATAATTATCGTTATCTTTATAGTTATCATTCTTGATGAGAACAGGCCTGAAAGAGAAAAGGAAGGAGCAAAAAAAGTAAAGTCTTAACATTATCAGTTCACTTTTTAAGGGCTCTTTGTTTGCTTGACACTTTTTAAATCTTATTATTGATATGTACTTTTATGTTGTTATTATTTTATATTATCTTGTTTTTTAACAGTGAAAGGGATGTTGAAATAGGAAGGTTAAATCTAGATGTTAAATCATGGTGCTTATAATAAGTGTATCTGTGTTGTTTGTAAAAATTGTAGCTTGCTTTTTTTCCCCTTTTTTGCCTTGCTTCCTTGCTTCAGGGGTCTTATTGTTGTGGGAGTACTTTAGGGCAATGGATACAAATTTCATTCAGCCAAATGCCTCACGTTCTTACCCAGCCCTTTTGGGTTGGAGGCTGATTCAGAAAAGGATTGTAATGCTATGTTGTTTTGCACAGTTTCTTTATGAATTTCAAATCTTTTCTTTGAAGTCTATTGTTTTTCTCATGTTTTCTTTGGCAGTGACCCTGCATGCATTTAGACTAGCGTGCCACACACTACTGCATGTTCCAATAAAATATGTCTTCAGGAGAAGAAGTGGCGTACCATCGTGGTTTGAAAGCTGTGACTAATAAAACTTGAGTTAAGACGAGTTTGATGAGTTCAGTGAAATAAAACATTTGCATTGCTCTTCTTGTTAAAGAATGTCTCCTGTTTTACCTGGATATTGCTTTAATAGCATTATCAAGCACACTATCAGGGACTCCACTTGTCAGAGAAATTCCACATTTCATACATGATAAAAATAAAACATTGTGGGAGATGTATTCATGCATCTGGGTACTTGTGGGATTGGGTTAGATTATAATATGGATAAAAGTATTGGAACAATGTACAAAATCAGCCACCTATTAATGCAGTCTTCGTTAAAAGAACAGTACAGTTCAAGAAATTTCATCCCTGCTAGATATTAGATATCACCAACTGAAAGCACTGGATGGAGTGGTGAAAGAGACTGGCACATGAACTCTGAAGCAGTGAAAACCTGTTCTGTGAGAGACATGCTTCTCTGTTTGCCAGAAGTCTTACTTGCTTGACTGCACTGCGTCAGTGGTATGGGGTTGTTATTCCAGTGAAGGAAGTGCTTTAATGCTTCAGCATGCTAAAACATTTTTGACAATGCTATGCTTCCAACTTGCACAAAGCAAGGTCTGTAAAGACTCTGAGTTGTATGAGTTTGGTGTGAACTGGAACAGAGATTGTTAGTGTATCTGATCTCACAAATCTGCATCAGTCTGAATCTGTACAATCTACAGCCACACTTGACTCAGATCACTTTCTTAAGATTTTGCTATTTTAAAGGTAGATCTAGTATTCTTTGTTGATTAGCTTATAAAAATACATTTCTGTGCATTTAGTCATAGTGCTAAGCAGATATTTTTATTAATTAAAATAACTTGAAGTGTGAAAGAACTCTATTAAAGAGGTTATGAAAAATTTTAAGAATATTTTTTTTTTGTAAATTGTCTCGTAACACAGCACAGTAAAGTGGTTTGTTTTGTTCAACACAAACAATTCCACAGACGTCATAATTCGCATTATAAAATCAATATAATTCTCAATCAAAATAATGACGACATTGCAACCACTTAGATATAATCCACATGATTACACATCGCGTCCCTTTTTCATCAATTTAATTTGGCTTTATAAGCCTGTATCGTCATCACAAGATTATCACAAGATTAAATCTGTCGTGTGTTTTGTCACTAGAAGGCAGCACTGGTATTTAAACACAGGTATTTTAGGGCTTTTATTGTAACAGCGTCAAAGAACGCTCGTCGATAGCGCGTCACCGCATCAAACATGTCTGTCAGTGGGTCTCTGCCTTGAGCGTCTGACGCGCTCAGGAAGCGTTCCGCGACGCGCTGCGTAAGTTATATACTCTCTCGTGCGCCATAGAGGAATTATTATCCACAATCGAGTGAGTAATATTAAATAAAGGCCTAGCTATCGATTGCTGCTGGAGCATGATTTGAAGCGTCGCTGTGGACCGGGTGAGTCAGAGGAAACGCTTGACCTGAAATGTTTATCCGTTGTATTGACAACGGATAAATAATTGCTCATTGCCTGTCGTCGCTAAATGTATGTTGCTTAATAAATACATTTCAGGTTTATAGCAGAGCAAAATATGAGCTGGTTTGTAAGCCGGAGATCTTGTTAATCAGTCCAGAACTAACGTTATCCGTCTCCTCAAGGTGCACGATGTTTAGTGATGGACAGGAGGAGGAGGACAGTGCTCTCTCAACCCTGTGTTTGTGACCAGTCAGCACAGGTAGCCTACACAAATATCAGTCTGTTATAAGGCTCATTCCTGTTGTGCAGCACATTTTCATATTAACATGTCTTAATATAATTGCATACTGTACTTGCAGGTTTTAATCAATAATAGTTGTTACAAAAATAGTGAACTTTTTGTTTAGTTTGAGTGTATGTGGCCATTTTTGCTGTTTTGGGTGTTTCATGTACACTTCTAAATATATCAAAAAATAATTATTAAGAAATATTACAATTCAGTTCAATTAATAGCAGTCAGTAGCAGCAAACATAAACAATTAGCTGTGGATTTAATCAATTCTATGGTGTTTCTGTGGTATTAGATTAAATGGATTAGTCACACTGGGTTATTTGTAGCAATGTAATAAATTGTTGATATTTCTTTTATGCTAAAATCATTAGGATATTAGGAAAACATAATGTTCAATGAAGATAATATTTTGTACATTTATCAATATATCAAAATTGTAAAAAAAAAAAAAAAAAGATGCGTGTGTACATATATACATGCATATACAGTATCTCACAAAAGTGAGTACACCCCTCACATTTTTGTAAATATTTTATTATATCTTTTCAAGGGACAAC
>JAUCMS010000050.1:8985038-9001923 GCA_032357445.1 Enteromius radiatus | reverse complement strand
ATTTTCATTTAGGGGTGTACTCACTTTTGTTGCCAGCAGTTCAGACATTAATGGCTGTGTTTTGAGTTATTTTGAGGGGACATCAACTTTACACCATTATACAAGCTGTACACTGATTACTTTACATTCATATATATATATACATACATACATTTTTATATATATATATATATATATATATATATTACATCAGTGTAACGCTTATTTATTCAGATGATAAATCTATATAAATCTTTTATATTTATATATATAATAGAAAAAATGTAAGTGATTTTATGGTCCAGGGTCACACATGATAATATTGGATTTTTAAAAGATAAATTTAATTGTTAAAAATATCTTCAATTTGACAATCTTACATACAGTAATCCACAATCCTTCTCTAAATTATGTATTTCTATCCTGTTTTTCATTCTTTTTAACTAATTAGGCTAATGAGTTAATTTTGTATTATAATAGTACTTTTGTAATAATGTATTATTTGTAATCAAGCATTCATAACATGTATTATTATATTTTTTCAAAGTACTCTACTGTGTAACAGGAGTGACCCAAAAAGTGTATGGTCTTTGCTGATTTCATCTGAGATCTGGCATTGATCCCGGTCACACTGGCACTTTAAAGTTCTCCTTTGTAGTTAGTTGTGATGGATCTGCCACTATTGATTTTTGTGTTCCTCTGTTTTTCCAGTGACTCCCACACATGCCATAGATGTCCTTCCCTTAGCTCACTGAGCTAACTTTATTTCTCCTCATCACCCCTGTTATCCTTTCACTCTTCCCTCTCTCATGCCTCTTGCTCTGTCTTCACTCTGTCTCTCTTCTCTTATCTGTCCCTTGTCTGCCCCCTTTGACTTTCCCATCCTTCCTTCCTCTGTCACTCCTGCTCTGTGTTGGATGTCATAATGGTGTGCTGCGGTCGAGCACTGGACTCCCCCTGCACTCTAGCTCTGTTGGTGGGCTTCCAGTTTGCGTTTGTCCTCTACTTCTCCCTGGGAGGCTTTCGTGGCCTAGTGTCTGTTTTGGTTCATTCCACTGAGCCTGAGATCGACTACTCCCGACCACATGACGTCTACACCAACCTCACCTCTCTGCTGCTCCACCATCCAGGACCCAGTGGACCAGAACAGCAGCTCAGGGAGTGTATACTGCCCTCTCCACTGCTGGGTAGATATAAATCCACTCTGAAGTGTTTAAGACATTGTTTAATTTAAACAGAAATAAGACATAGTAAACAAACAAATCCAATGCCTGATCAAAGACGCTGTATTGAGTTTAGTCAAACATGAAATATCATTTTCACAAATGTTTCTTTCCATACATTTGTAGCTTTTATCTTTTGTGGACCACAGAAAGATATTTTCAAGAATCTGCTGGTTGCCGTTTTTTAATGCAGTTACTATGACTGCAGATTGACACTTTCAAACTTATAAATACATAATTCCTTCTGGAATTATTTTTCATTTAATGGACAAAAATCATATGAATAAAAAATAAAATACACAGAAACTAAAACTTCTAAAAGCTAAAATAAGTCATTTTAAATGCTACAAATAAATTTAAGCATCACAATATTATAAGGTACAGTATGAGATACAGATAATCATCTTAAGATATGTTAAAGATTATGGAGGACCTGGTGCAACACATAAAAATAATACAAAGGATTAGCAATTAAAGAAATTTTAAATGTCAATTAATTTATAATTTAAAAATGTGTTTAAATATATTTAAATGTAAATGTGTTTTAAAATATTTGTTTTAGTTAATGAACTAAATAGTTTTAAAATATCTCTGTTAATTTACAGCTAAATTAAAAAATTCATTTATTTCCTCTTTTTTTGTTTAATTTTAACTGTCACTAAGGCCTCCATTAAGATTGCTTTTAACAGTGATATTAAGTTAATAATGCGTAAAAGATGAAAGAACTCACATTAAATGGCAGCAAATGTAATCTAAATGTAAACATTAGCATGAAGAATTAAATATCAAATGTAAAAATAATCTTCATAGTAACTGATGTGCACAATATATTGTCCTTTTGTGTTTCAAAATCATACTTCTTTGGACTAACAGGGATTAAATAATGACATCATTTACATTTTTAGAGATAGTATTATTTAATTTGGTGGTGTTTTTTTTTGTTGTCTGCCAGTGGGCCCTGTTTCTGTCCACCTCTCCTCACCCCCCTCCCTGGAGAAGATAAAAGAGAAGAACCCCTTGGTGACCTTAGGGGGTCATTACCGCCCACCAGACTGTGAGCCTCGACACCACACAGCCATCGTGGTCCCCTACCGGAACCGCCAGACCCACCTCCGCACCCTCCTCTACCATCTGCATCCCTTTTTGCAGCGGCAGCAGGTCCACTACGGCATTTACATTGTGCACCAGGTCTCTTGTTCACTGTTACGCTGACTTGTCACATCTATTGTATGGGGAAAAAAAACTAGCAGTAATTAGAGGAAATAGATGGGACAAAGGGTAAACATAGCTCATAGCTTATTGTCAAGCTATATTAGTGCTGTATTAGTGTTCTATTCTCATAGAAGAATGCATTTGTGTACACTTGATTCGCTCATAGTCTGTGTTATCAGTCAGGAAACTCCACGTTTAACCGAGCCAAGTTGCTGAATGTTGGAGTGCGGGAGGCGCTGAAAGAGGAGGACTGGAGCTGTATTTTCTTGCATGATGTCGACCTGCTGCCTGAGAATGACCACAACACCTACACCTGCCACCCCCAGCACCCTACACACCTCTCCATAGCTATGGACAAGTTCAGATACAGGTACCCACTATCACAGGATCGAATGTTTTAATAAAGCTTGTATTTTAATGAACAGGGGTAAAACCTAAGGACATTTCTGAATGCATTTCATGGTCGTAGACATATTAGTGACACTTCAATATAACTTCATTAGTTTTAATATTGTAATTTTTAAAATAATATTTTTTATATTACAGTAATATTACAGTACAATTGTTGGTAAGGTTAGATGCTAGTATACACTACCCATTCAAAAGTTTAAATTTGGTAAGATTTCTTTTTTAATAAAAAAAAATTATGTAATGCAATGGCGGTATTTATTTGATTTATAAAAAAAAAAAAAAAAAGGTAATATGGTAAATAATATAATATAATATCACGTAATGTAATATAATATTAAAAAAAAAGAAAAAAAATTATAGGGGTCATATGATGCGATATTTTCCTTTCTCTTTGGAGTGTTACAAGCTGTTCGTGCATAGATAAGATCCCTAAAGTTGCAAGGACTAAACTCTCAAAACTGAAGTGATATTGTTTTAAACTATGACTTGCCCACATTCCCCTAAAACGGCTCGTTTCATGGTGTGGGTTTATTTTCAAAACACCGCCCAAGGGTTTACTCAAAGAAAGAAGCCGGGGCATTTATTCTCGCTGTAGTATTGCTGCAGGTGCCATGTTCTGGAAATACTCGTTTTGAAAGTTAAACTACTTTCTTTGTAGAAATCAGTGGTTAAGTTGTATTTACAACACTGTTCCAGAACCCAAATATTTGCTTGTGTTCAGCATTTACAGAGGATTCCTAAAACCTGCAGGTAGCCTATGCTGGCTGTGCACAGAAACTATAGAGTGAAGCAATTCCAAGGAGAGCTTGGCACTTCTGTCTAACAACCTTGAAGAAAGTTACATTTTCTTATTGAAAGAACCTGCTACTTACTATTCAAACGCAAGTTCTGAGCAGTGTAGAGTAATGCTTGTTGTTTGTCATTTCTCTGATCAAGTTTAGGAGGCATGATACAATGCAGCGTGTAAAAAGACAGTACTATGTCATTATAATCAGTATAATTATAATCAGTTTATTGTCATTATAATCAGTTTATTGTTTTTGTATCATTACGGGACACAGTATGACGTTAAGGTGCGTAACATTTCCACCAAATGCTTGCGGCATTCTTCCAATTACAACGCACTGGATAGCTGGCCAATCAGAGCGCACCTTGCTTTTTTAAAACAATGAGCTTTGTATAAATCGACCCGTTTCAGGAGGCGGGGCTTAGAGGGAAAACAATGTACGGTATGTGGAAAATAATGCGTTTTTTTTTTAAACTTAAACCACACAAACGCATTGGAAATAAACCAATTTCTTTACATTTATATACAGTTCTTAAAAAAAATTTGGATGGTAGTGAAAGTTAAATATTTTTAAATCATTTTGTGGTGAGTTTTTCAATTAAATTCTACACACTTTAATTCAAAACAGGCCATTTAAAAGGAAAAAGAAACTAAAAGAACTGCTCATTTAACAGCAGTTTTCTAGATCTTTTAAAACTTCTAGAAATTAAAAGTTAGTCTTCTTCATGCATGGTTAAATAGAGGATGTAGTTCATTCATTATTAGTGCTGACACAGATACACACAGTAACTCATGGCTCTGGCCCTCTAAATCGACATCCAGGTCGGCACATCTCGGGTCACAGAGTTTGTATTTGTATTCTGTATTCTGCAGCTACAATGTCCACCTAGATATAAACATTCACTGAGAACAGAGAAATTGCAGAGAAAACAACCCATATATTCAGTTCACCAAGGCTGAGGACAACATCAGGATTTCTCTGTGAGATAGCCGCTGAAGGCTGTAAAGCATTCAGACACGACTCAGAGAGCTAGTCCTTGGGTAGGAATACGAAGAAAGATACATAGCTGCAGCTCATCTAGCTATCACTCAATATTTCCTAAACGGTACTAAAGAATTTAGAACAGGTGTTAGGAGTACAAGGGGTCTCTGGAGGGCAGGTTCAGCCAGCAATCACAGCCTGCTCTTCTTCTTCTTCTTCTTCTTATTATTATTATTGAAAGCAGTGAATACCTTTATTCAACAATGGATTGAGTAATAATATAATTTAATTTGTGTTATAATTTCTCTTTTGTTAAACTTTCTATTCATCACGTTTTTTTGGTATCATGTTAATGAAAATATGTGTCATGGTTTTCACAAAAATTTGAAGCAGCACAACATTGATAATATGAACTGTGCATCAAATCAGCAAATTGGAATTATTTCTGAAGAATTCTTTCAAAAACGTAAAAAAAAAAAAAATCTTTTCAACCCCCAATTTTTAAACAGTTGTGTATATATAGTTCAACACACACATTGGTTGCTTTTACTGTCCTTTTATACGATTTACTTAAAGATCATACAAAAAAAATACTGTGATATACATATAATATGTATGGTTGTCTCATGATGTCATCATGTTGCGTGTTTAATTAAATAAAATTTAAAATAAACAAAAAAATGATGAATGCAGTTTTCTGCACTCATAGAAGAAATGTGCACATACTTTAGAAATATCACTTTTTTTTCAATCATTTTTTATTTATATAGCGCTCTTAACAATACAGATTGTAGCATAGCACTGAACATGATCAAATAGGAGATTAGAGTGATGGTAATGTATAATGATGAGATTAAACTATTTATTTATCAAATGCAGAGACTGTCTCAGTAATCAAAACGACGATAATCTCCAGAAAATACGAATTTGGAAGTGGGACTGAATTATTACACAAATTTAAACAGCAGTTTTTGTTAATTTATAAGGGTTTCCTACCCATCTGTACAGATTGCTGTAATGCAGAGGTACAGATGAACATTAAACTGCAGGGGAAGCTGTGACACTTCAGATGGAATGATTGATGAAGGGTAGTAGAGACAGATGACCTTATTCCTCTGTGCCTCACCAAATCATTCCTCTTAACTCCTTCTCAGGCTTCCATACTCGCAGTACTTCGGAGGGGTGTCTGCTGTAACCCCAGAACAGTACCTCAAAATGAACGGCTTTCCTAACCAGTACTGGGGCTGGGGAGGAGAGGACGATGACATCGCAGCTCGGTGAGGTTTTATATTCAACATAGGAATGTAGATCAAAGTAACCGGCATGTCTACGTCAGAAATGCATCCCGTTAAGCATTTGTGTTGCATGTCTGTCATCTCTCCATCGCCATTTTGTTCTCATTTCACATTTGCATTGGTCTCTTGTCATTATTCTCATTTTCACTGCATCCGTCTATCCCTCATGCCCTCCCCCGCATAGCCACAGGAGGGACCAGTAAGTACATGCATGAATCACTAGATTGGACTCAAGGCTTCCAACTATATAGATGTCAGTACACTTCACTGATTACTGCCTTTTTATTCAATAACAAATTTAAGTCATTTTATTTCTGTGACAGAAAGAAACTTGCTGTTGAAGAGTAAAAGTTGTTGAAGCCTTGAGTCAGGTGTAGTGGATTATTAGTAGTGTTAAGGATTTAAATTGCATTCTCTTCATGGTTAGTTCTCTCTTAAAGGGGTCACGAATTGCCTTAAGTCCACTTATAATGTTGTCAAGATAGCAAAGTTCCTTTAAAATCCTTTAAGGCAAGAGTCATCGAAATTGCTCCTGAAGAGCCGGTGTCCTGCAGAGTTTAGCTCCAACTTGCCTCAAAACACCTACCAGGAGGTTTCAAGTATACCTAGTAAGACCTTGATTAGCAGCTGATTAGCTGGGTCCAAGTGCAGCTCCTGTCTCTTTGAATGGGGAAACATCAAATTCTTTTAATTAAATGTCATATTTGGAATCACCAATGAAACAACTGTATCATAAATGTTCTTTATTTTGCTTAAATAGCATAAAAATGCTTATTTGTCAGGATAGATCACCCAGAGTGTTGAGTGTTTCTATAGCAACCAGGACTTCTAATGGCAGGCTTTGTTCGATAGAGCGGCCATACTGAGCGCTGAATCCATGATAAAAATTAAGTTTGTTGTTATACCTACTATGTGCGAGAATTGGTGGGCGGGGCTAAACAGTCAGTGATGTAGAAGCAGGTGTTGATCTTCTGGTGAGGTTATGTTTAGCCACACTTTTACATCCTAAAGTGGTTCATTCTAAAATGTTTTGGCAGATTGTCTTCAAAATAAGCTGACTTTAATTATAAAGTTTTGAGTTCTGAAACTTACAGGGTGTGTTTATAGTACAGTGACCTTGATGATGTCAAAAGATCAAGGGAATTTTGGTTTCTCCTTTCATGACCCCTTTAAGTGACATTGACATTAGGATTGAGCATAATGAGGAATCAATTTTTACTGCCTTTGCTTTTACTGTCTAAAAAAATAGCAAATTTGTTTGTGAGTCAGACTACACTGGTTGACTAAATGTGTTTGATTCAGTAAATGATTCATAGTGAAATAATTTGGTTGAGACTAAAATAATTCCTAATTGAATAATTTGCTCAAAATTCAAAGGAATAGTTTTGATTCACTACAAACATTTGACACAAAAAAACTGTTTTTCACAATAGATTAAGTAGTAGTGCATGACACTGAATGACTCTCAAAATGTTTCAGTATACATTCATGAACCATTAATGGAACCAAATGCAATTTTCTGCAATGAGTCCACCATCGTCTTGTTCTTTAATATGCCTACATGGTTTGATTACACCCCGAGTGATTTTTCAGGGTACGGTACAGATCAAATCTAGTCCCAGACTAAAAGTATTTTTGGTGGAGATAATCCAGGACTCTGCTTTATGCGTTTTGGGGAAAAATGACATTAAATGTATTCTTGGAGAACATTTTGAAGTGCATATCAGCTCATGGTGATTTGTAAACCTCGTATCCTTGTCTGACTCAGATGACTCAGATGGCTGATCCAGAGGCAAGAACCCAAAGTTTTAAGTATTTAAAAGCTGGATTAGACTCCCCAACTTTAGATGAAACTTTTGAGGATTTTCAGTTGTGCTTTTTTTTTTTTACATAGAAATCCCAAACAACAGTAGTTTTATTTTTTTTTTGTCATTTTTTTAGCAAGTTCACTTGGCCCACCTTGTGGACCCTGCTGGAAATAGTTTTCCTGCTGTGCTTTGTGCTGCTCTTTCTTTTGTCTCTGTCTGTTTGATAATTCATACCACCCTTCTTCAGGTGTTTTATTTTCTTATATGTTACTATTTCCACTTGCCCTGTGGTTTTGTCTTTAGAGTCCGACTCTCTGGGATGAAGATAATGCGCCCCCCTTTGGCCATTGGGCATTATAAGATGATCAAACATAAAGGAGATCAGGGTAATGAGCAGAACCCGAGAAGGTGATGTCACATACCAACTACATTTTAAACTTTGCAACTAGGGTTGCAAGGGGCCCTTAAATTCTGGTAAATTTCCAGAAACTATCCAGTTTTGCAACCTTAGTTGGTACAATCTTAAAAATAAAGGTTCCAAAAGAACCTAAAAAATTCTAAAAACTTTTGTCCATGGTAAACTTTCTATGGAGGTTAACAGTTTTTCATACAGACCGATACCAATAAATAACCTTTATTTTTAAGAGTATAAACAGATTTGTCATTTAATCCTTTTATTCTGTTTATTGAGTCACTTCCTCTTGATGAATATATTCTTGTAGGTTTGACTTGCTGAAGCACACAAGGCTGAACTGGCGCTCAGATGGGCTGAACTCGTTGAGTTATGAGCTCCTGTCCAAAAAGTTGGAACCACTGTACACTAATTTGTCTGTCAACATTGATGATCCACACCGTCCCCCTGTGAAGGCTCCGCCCCGGAAGTCAGGGCCTCAACCCGCTCCAACCAATAAAATAAAGACTAAAAAAGTGGGTGTGGTCATCAATCATAATGCCACAAAAGTGGAGCCCACCCACTTGAAAGCCAGTAATGACAGTTCAAATGTTGTTCAGAAAGCTCCTTTGAACCAGGAAGTAGGATGATCCTGATAAGCATAAGTATCCACAGACAATTCACACAGGCTGAGTTATTAATGGATAGTGGAGGGAATACCAGATCGCTCTTTATTTTATATCGTGAAGCATTGCTACTCTAGGCAAATAAGTTCATTCCACTGAAACTGTTCGACCGCCTCTGAATGTGGTTCCGCTGCTGATATGGTGACGTGCACAAGTCTGAAGATCTTGTTTTGCTGTAGGAGTCGTATCAGAGCGGGCCGCTCTGGTTGTAAACGCTCTCTCGAAAGTGACCTGTCAACGTACCTGTGCAAGTCCTGTGTGTTTTCGAGCCGACCTTCTGCCAGCTGCTGCTCTTCACCCCACTGTGTGGGTCTGTTTTTCTGTGCCTTTTCTCGCCCTTGAACCAGTCTCTTATCAACATGCCATGACTCAGTCGAAAGCATTATTACTGCACACCACTGTTATTGATACTACAGTTCCACGTTTATCTATTTTTCTCTTCTTTTAATATCTAATCCGCACACACTGCTTTGTGATCTAGTGCTTTAGCAGACGTGTATCACTGTGGTCTATTTTTGGTCTTACTGTACAAACTTAGAAAGGTGTGATCTTTGATAGTGAGCACTGGTTTATTTTCTCTTTTAGCTGCTCAGATACCTATTAATAGTTTTATGATACAGTGTAAAAGAGCGTAATTATTTTAAGTATTGTGTGGTGCCTTTGTTAGATTCCACTTTGGTTGTAGACAATCATTGGGATAAGCATATAAAATGGCAAATTTATTTATAATTTTGACAGACTTCTATGATTTGAATTCAGGAATATGTTTCTGTTAAATGAAATAGATTTAATGGTTTAGGTTGAAGGTGTGATTTATTCTAAGATATTAGATATTTTAATATTTTTAAACAGGCTAATTTTATGGTTATATAGCAAGAATCATTTTTATTTGTTAAAAAATATTGGTTGTATCACCATTATGGTACTTTTATCTGTGTTAAATACAATCCTTGAATATAAGCTACATTTGAAAAGCAAAGATATCAGTGACATGAAGTTAAAATGGAAAATTGCAATTCACGTTATATTAGAGTCCAGTCCGCTGATATTTTTCACTCTCCCACAATGCAAACTACAGAACATTTAAGAAACAAAATCATATAATTTGCTGTAAATGATAGTCTGAAGGTGCTCATTGAGAATTCACCCCATCATGTGAAATGGTGCATATCTCACTGTAAGTACAACATCATTTTAAATCTAGATATACATTTCAAAGAGGATGTTTAAATTTATTCTGATTTTGATACTCAATTCTTAGTGTGTCCGACTCATAAGATCAAACAAAACATGGTGTTTTACGTCATGCTTTTGTATTAAAACTACAAAAAGTGTAACTTTTTGTAAATAAGATAGTATACTAAGATGCATGAGGCAGAGAAATACATTTAATCTTAGCATATTTGCAAGAAAGTACATAGTTTTCTATCAGATACTGTATTTGCCATTAGTGTTAAATTACTTTAATGCCTCTAATATGAGAACATCATTACATCTGATACTGTTTAAGACGTGACACTCAACAAAAAAAAAGTGGTACGATTTTAAAGATTGTGTTTATTTTTTTTCTTATGTCATTTTTGGTCAAATACTGTTGTTTGGAATGCGTATTATTTTGGCTATGATGACTGTTGTTATATAAACATACTTAACAGAGCATTTCACATCTGTCTGAGATATTACTACCGATCAGTTATCTTGTGAATAAACACGTTGACAACATTGTACCATTCTGGTCCAACCATGCAGCTGTTTATTGTATGTTTGTCAACAGGGAGTGGAAAAATGTTTTAACAAGGGCCTTAATCGTTAGGATCCATGACTGACTTAAAAGGACTCTTAAAGGGATAGTTGACACAGAAAATGTGAATTTTGTCATCAAATACTCTCATGTCACTCCAAACCTGAATGATTTTTCTTTCTTCTGCAAAAGACAAAAGCAGATACTTTTAAGAATGGGATTATAAAAAGAGACACTTCTCAAAATAACTTCCGTTCCATCATGAAAAGAAAGTCAGGACTGAAAAGACATGAGGGTGAGTAAATGATGACAGATTTCTGTTGCTTGAGTTAACTGTCCCTTTGAGTTCACCTTCAGTTCACCCCAAGTATTCAGTGTCTGCTCACAAAATCACTGGCTTCCAAGCACCAAAAACAGAAACCGATGACTAGTGAATTAAGCTGATGTTGTGTCCTAGGGGGCCTACAGGTGTGTCATTGTATTATTGAGCAAATAAACAAAACCTATTTAAAACCTCTTGTGCTGTTTTTATTTTTTTTTAAAAGCATATTATACTCTGATATATATATATATCAGTATTTCAACTAAGTAGATTCTATTACCAAAGCCATTTATTAAAACTAAATTAGCATTGAAACATCAGCATTTGAGTTAATGTGTTGTGATACACACATATAGTATGCACAAACGAGAGCACAGTAATAAATGGAACACAAAAATAATATCTGTAAAGTGGAAGTGTTTTTCAAAGAAGTGTTATGTAATGCCATTTCATGGAACAACTTTTATAACTGTCCATGTAGGGGATCTGATTATAAATGGTGTTATTTCTGCTGAGATGCTGGTCTGCTGTTCTGGGTTGGTGGTCTTAACTCAGCTTGGCTCTGCTGAGTGGCTGGTCTGGATGGAGCCTGTTGGCTCTGGTGACTTCCTGGTCTAGACTGGGTTTGGTTTTCAGGAAGGTTTACTGGGTAAGACTGAGCCTGCTGGCTTGTTGGTCTAGACTGTTCTTGGCTGTGCTGTGATTTGGGCTTCTCTGGTTCATTTGGGTCTGTGTCACTCACTGGCATTTTTGACTCTTCTGCAGGCTGGTCCATGTTTATGTTTTCCTATGAGCATATTGTTTAGTCAGAATTATTTAAAAGCAATGTAATGTAACACCATAGCATCATAAATTGGAGATATTGAATATACACCATATTTTTAATGGTTCTGCTTGTAACCTGGGTGTCACCAGGGGCCTCATGAGTCTGGTTTGTGGCAAATTTCATCTGTCCCCAGGTCCTAAGGCGAACCTGGCCCTCTCGTGAACGGGCAGTGGAGTTTATGGAAGCAGGAGGGATATACCGAGGTAAATCCCAAGTGCCTTGGAATGCTGGCCATGCGCTTCCACTCTAATAATGAAACATTTATAAATAGTAAACTGCTGCAAAACGCTTTAAGCTTGATAATTACATTTAAATTTCATGCGAGTCATGCAATTCCTCAAAACAAACCTTTGTTCTCACACCAGGTAGAAGGTGGCCACGGTCTGTGGCTATAAATGTAGTGTGGCCTTCTGCTGCTGCTGGTCTCTTGAGGAACAAAAAGTAAATAGACCAAACGCAAGTATTTATACGAAAAAGCACTTGAAGCCAGCCAACAATTCACTTCTACTTTTTCTTTTTCTTCTTTTTTTTTTAGTTAAAACAAATATATTGGTTGCACATTCCGTTGAGCTTTGACTGACGAGCCTGCTTCTGCATTTTAATGCCCTTGGCACGGTTCATGTTTGTGTAATGGAAATGCTCAGTAACAGCAAAGTGTAACGTTACACGAAAGAATAAATAAATACTTTTTTAAAGCAAGGATGTATTAAATATTCTGTTCTTTTGCAGACATTTTTTGTAAACAACTAAATTGACTTATATTCAGTGAGACTGACTGTTAACTTAACGTTACGACAGTTACCTCTTGAAAATGTTTTGGGATGGTCCAATTCTGGAGCTTTTGCGACTTAAAGGCACTTTCATACTGCAAAAAAGCACAATAAATGTACTTAATACTTCAATGTTATTCAATTATACAGTAAAAATATAAATATCATAGTTGAATATTTACAATGTAAGCACCTGGTTTGCCGAGTAACTAGTCGACATCTTTTCGCTCCAGTGTGTTGGCAGTAGTCTCCTAGCAACCTCACAAAATTTTAATTTCAAAGTAGTAGTTCACTTTTTCGTATTCTTTGACTCTTTAAAATGCTCATGTAGTGGCATATCTTTGTGCAGGTTGTTATACCACTTTTGCAGCTAGTCCAACAACCAGTATTTGTAAAAAACTAAAATACTATGTGTTATATAATAGTTATATAAAGAAAAATATTTCTCTTTCCTTCGGCGCTCAGCTGGATCTTCCCGTACATGAGGGGCGCTAGAGATCATTGAGCTCTACGTTGCACGCTAAACGATCCGCTGAAGAAACGTCACAAGCTCTCTCCGCACAGCGTTGTATTTGGACAAACGATTTACACAAATGGAGGAGTTTGTAAACGTGTTGTACAAAGATTCATACGAACAATATGTGTACGATATTGTATAACACGTTTTGAAACAAGCCGTAAAATGAGCATCCAGGCGTCAACATCTGGATCCGTTAATGAGGCGAGAGGTAGAAGTGCTCAAGATGCGGAAGACTCCAAAACACACTTCAGAGTCTGTCGGTTTATCATCGAGACGGGTATTTGCAATTTTTCTTAAATTAGTTCTAATCTCTGTAACTGAAATTGTAGTTAAGTACTGCAGCTGCTTGTTAGTTCTTCAAGGTTGAGTTGCTGTAACGTTACAGCTTCTAATCCCACGTGCATCCCATGTTTTCCGCATCTGTAGGAGTGAAGTTAGGCATGAGATCTGTGCCCATGGCTACAGCATGTGTGCTGTACCACAGATTCTTCCAGTCTGCCAGTCTGCAGGTCTATGAGCCTTACCTAGTGGCCATGTCTGCCATCTACCTCGCGGGCAAAGTAGAAGAGCAGCATCTCAGGACAAGAGATATCATCAATGTCTGTCACAGGTATTAGAGAGGATATTAAATAGCAGTTTAATTCTAAGAGTTCTTTTATATTAGGTCATTTCCTCTCTTTATCTTGGATCCAGGTATTTTCACCCGGAGAGTGAGCCTATGGAACTGGATGGGAAGTTTTGGGAGTTGAGGGACAGTATAGTACAATGTGAGCTCCTTATCCTTCGCCAGCTTAACTTCCAAGTGTCCTTTGAGCATCCACATAAGGTAATGCATGCAATGATTACTGTCATCAAGCTTTTAAAATAAATATTATGCACTACCAGTCAAAAGGTTTTGAACAGTAAGATTGTTTTAAAAATAATTATCTTTTTCTTATGAAGCTTGCATTTATTTGATCCAAAATGTAGCAAAAACTGTAATATTGTAAAATATATATTACTATTAAAAAACTGCTTTCTGTTTGAATATATTTTAAAATGTGATTTATTCCAGTGATCAAAGCAAAACTTTCAGCATCGTTACTTCAGTCTCCAGTGTCACATGATCCTTCAGAAAACATTTTAATATGCTTATTTGCTGTTCAAGAAACGTTTATTATTATTATTATCATCATCAATATAAAAAAAAGTTTCATATTTTTTTAAGATTGTTTGATGAATAGATAACGTTCAAAGATCAGCGTCTATCTAAAATAAAAATCTTTTGTTATATTATATAATTCAATAGAATATAATAATGTTTAAAAAAAAATTCTATTTCAGGTGTTGTTCTTATGAATTTACTATTACATTCATCAAAGAAACCTGAAAAAATATCAACATGATAATAATCATGTTTTCTGAGCAGCAAATTAGAATATTTCCCATATCTATTTTGAATAGAATGATTTCTGAAGGATTTTGTGACTGGAGTAATGATGCTGAAAATTCAACCTTGAAATCAATTTTTAAATATATTCAAATAGAAGTAAATTATTTCAAATAGTAAAAGATATTTCACAATTTTACTGCTTTTGCTGTATTTTGGATCAAATAAGTGCAGGTTTGGTGCAACAAAAGAAAAATCTTAAAAAAACACTAAATATTGTACTTTTAAAAAATAAAAATACCACTAACTGGTCGTGTATCTGTTGTCCACAAAAAAGGTTGTATAGGTTTTGGTCAACAATGGCTGAGTAGCTGATGACAAAATCTAAAGTTTTGGATGAACTGTTCCATACTGACACGAAAGCTCATGCAAAGCACGGCACAGAGATTGGATTAGACAAGTCCTTTGTCATGTATAAGATACACTGCTCATTAATAATGCTTAAAAGGGGGCATCAAACCGTTGACGTAAGTACTGTACAAGTCACAAAAAAACCCTGCGTCTACGTCACGGGCCTCAAACCTAACTTTTAAAACCAAATGCACAAAATGGTCACAAAAAGTGCAAAAATGATCAGTTTCCACTTTGTAAGTCTGTTTTAAGCAAACTTCATGACTGGCAGTGAACATTTTGCACGGTTTGCAAAAAGCCTGTATAATTTACAATGTGACGTGTCTGCTAAACTTGTGTGTATATGTATATATATATAATTTTTTTTTATTTAATTTTTTTTGTGTATACCCAAAGTTAATCAAATGGCTAAAGCACTGGAAAATGACTGCAACTTAAAATTAAAACTGAAGTATAAAAATAAAAGCTAATGCAAAATATGAAGTGCTGTAATACTGCTTTAAAGTGGAGTCGCTGGCAAAGGTTTTTTTATGCACAGTGTCAAGACTCAATGAATCAATTATTTTCATTTACAATTGATAACAGTTGATTATTTATATATGGTTAAGTTACTCTCGTATTTGTATTTTCTCTAACTAATGCTGTCCAAACATGAATTGTATTTTGCTTCATCTAACAAACGTTTTGCTGTGTCCCAGTACGTGCTGCACTACCTGCTCTCTGTGAAGAGTCTTCTGAATCGCCACGCCTGGTCTCGAACCCCCATCGCAGAGACGGCCCTGGCTGTATTAAAAGACAGTTACCATGGCTCTGTGTGTGTTCGCCATAAGCCTCAACACCTTGCCCTCACCTCCCTCTATCTTGCTCTCCAGACATATGGAGTGCAGCTCCCGAGAGGAGAACTGGAGTGGTGGCAGGTAGGTGTTTTTCTTTTTTTAACAGTTTCATGTGGAGGAAAACACAAAATGTCCAGGCAGCATTTGGGTCATGCTGTGTTTGCATTGAGTCACAGAGACTGAACGTTGACTAGTTTGAGTCTCACCGGTGCTAAAGCCGGATCAGGCATCAATAGAGCCACGATTGCAGTAACCTTTAGAGTGCGGGAAGTAGTTCCCATGGCAATAAGGGCACCTAATGGCTCCTGCCTGGTCTGAGAGAAATAACATTGTCTTTTACACAAGTTGTGTTCCCTTGGTGACATCCAAGGGAAGTAATATTTAAAAAGAATCAAACCATTTCATACATTTCAGTCTCTTTAAATCACTTGCTTAGCTTCACTTTCCTAGAATTCTGTCAAGTGCTATCACTAGAATGTAATAGACTTAGTCTTCCATTTTCTGACATATTTAGCCTTAAGACTATGATTCACTTTTCAAGAAATTTGTTGAAGAGACCATCTAATGGACATGTAAACAGACCAACCTCCAGTTTTGTTTTATGTGTTTTATTTAGAGTGGGTGTATCTGACAAATGGCAAAATAATGGTGTGGAAAATCTATTCAAATAACTTTGAGGCAGTGTCTGCAATTGTTTGTACATCATAAAAAAGAGAGTACTTTTGTTTTTACTCTTACTTTTGTCTAGGCTTTTAGCATTTGTTTCCAAATAGGGTGCTAAAAACCTGTGTGCAATATGAAGATAATCAGTATATTAACGGTCAGAGTATTTTATCTGAGGAACCCGGGCATTTCTTGGTAATATTTGCTAAAGCTATGTTTTATATTTCTAAAAAAGTACTTTATGAAAAGCATGAACTTGTTAAATAATTCAAATATGACAGTTTGTATTCCACAGTAGTGGAATACCAGAATATTAGGCAATATATTGGTTTGCTTATGAATGCAAAAATATGTGAAAACAAAAAGTTAGTGGCAAAAGTGAAGTTTGGCCTAGGAAAATGTATATTTTCGCCTTTATCAGACATTTGCAAGAGTGTTGCTTAGTTTTGCTTGAAGTGTAAAAGTTATGTACATGGTAGAGATGCGCGGATGAGCTATTATTTTATCCGCAACCGCATCATAAATCCGTCATCCGTCTGCTATCCATTTGCGCCTCCATTTTTTGACCAATTTTACAAACCGCACCCGCCCGCCATCCGCCTGATTGTAGGTCTGTCGGGGATGCTTGTGCGTATATATGCACGTATTTTTCA
>JAUCMS010000050.1:8968372-8984938 GCA_032357445.1 Enteromius radiatus | reverse complement strand
ACCGCGACCCGCCCGAATATTATTAATATATTATTTTCCATCACGTCACCCGCCCGATCCACGGTTGTAACCGCCATCCGCGTATCTCTAGTACATGGTCAGTTGTTTCATTTGTAATAACGCAAAAAAACCTGACAAATTATATCGTACATTTGCTTATTGTATTCAATGTATACTTTATTATCTGACAGTTTTTTTTTTTGTTGTTTTTCTATGTGTTTTTGGTAAAATACAGCCTACTGTATATTTCATAAGCCGTAGTTTGCTTTCCAAATAATTTTGTCAGTATCTTAACCAAGTTAGTTATTTTTTCTTCTTCTCGATATATTTTGGTCTTGTAGGGTCATTGAAGGCAAATCCTCTCCAGATATTGCTATTGGCCAATATTGTATTATTAATTATTGGTTATTAATATAATAATCAGCACAGATCAAAATGACCCATAACCCTAACTGAAACCTAACCTAATTGAAGCCTTTGGAACTTTCATAAAATAACAAATATTTCAAAATCTAATTCAATAAATGTACATTTTTTTCCTCATCTTTCTCTTGCCTTTGTTTGGTTTCCTGTTTACAATAACTTTTAAATGGATATTTAAGAAAAAATGTATCCACAGTAAGTCCTCTTAGGGGAAACTGAAATAGCAGGCGGTTTTTTTCTCTAGACTGTGAAAAGTGCACATCTACAAGAGACTAGACTCTATTATTAGTCGCCTCAGAACGAATATTTAGTTGTCATCTCCGATATAGCGTGCAGTTGGACGAACTCTGCATTGATGTTTTGCTTGCTTCCCTGCAGGTTGTTTGTGCAGACATCACCAAGGCTCAGATTGAGACCATCATGAGTGAATTACTGCAGCTCTATGACATGGAGGCCAAGTGTACCTGAGAGACAAAGAACGAAGCACTGATGCGGAAACCAAAAACTTTCAGTCGTGTCTGTATCTGACGATCATCTTTACATATCCATTAAACCCTCTTTCTCCTGATGTTGTGATTTAATGAGCTCTGCTTGTTAATTACATTATAGAACATGAAGGTTTAGAAAGGCTCATCAACAATAAGAGGAATTTCGATATAGGATACGGGCGTTGTAAGTGGCGCTATGAAAACCAGACTTTAGCCACACTGCATCAATCAGTTCCCAGCCACCGACCTACTTTCTTCTCCTACCTTGTGCTATTTTTCCCCCTAAAGAGAGGGAGAGAAATTACAAAAGAGATGGAATATCTGGTTGAAGGAAGAATGAAACAAAAGAAGAGCCATCCTGTCCCTAGAGCTAAATTCTGAGGTAAACGCTAGATTACTAATTACTCTCCTCCTCTCCCTACAGAAATTGTCCCGGTAGGGTTCTTTATGTAACTCCTTAAAGCAGTATTACTGTAAAGCACCACAGTTTTATTAGACATCAAACTTGAGGCATAAACATTCCATAGTCTCAGCTAAAGATGAACGTGAACTGACAGTTTCATTCTAAGACTATATTTAAAAATGTAATTACAAATAAACATTTTTTTTGCACTGTCTTTCTTTGTAGTTTCGTTCTTTTCTTTTTTTTTCCATCTATGATGTTCTACTTGAAATTTCTGGATCTAGTTAGGTCAGGACATCGCTCTAGAGTGGATCTTAATAAGTTACTATGGCAACTGCTATTGTGGAGGGAGCCTTTGAAACATACAAATGTGAGACTCCATTATAGCACACCTGTCAAGCTCAGCACATCAAATAATTGCAGTCAGGGAAATGCACTAATTTTGTCATTATTTACCAAATCAGTCATTGCTAACATGTTAACCAGCTGTTTTCTCTGTTCTCTGTTTCTCTTGTTTTGACCGGTTACCGCAACTGCTGTTTTAAGAGTTTTCCTTGGAATCAGACTTCGGTCATCTAGATCTTAATTTTTTTTTGTTTTAATCAGTATGATTTAGAAATAGTGTATTTAATTACTCTTTGGATATCAGAACTGTGAAATAATTTGTTTGTATAACTTTAATCAAATTTATTATAGTTGTTGATATTTGGTGTCATGCACTAGCGATTTTACTGCATTTATGTATTCATTTCTGCATTAACCAACATAATTTTAACATTTAACCTAGATTAATAGAAAATTGTTTGTGTTAGTTCATGATGCATAATGCACCCCCCCCAAGCCATCCTAGATGTATATGACTTTCTACTTTTCAGACAAACACAGTCTGTGTTATTAAAAATTTATCCTGGCTCTTCCAAGCTTAATAATGCTGGTGGAGGGTGGCCATGATTTTGAAGCTCCATAAATCGGATATATCCAAAAAGTAGTGCGTCGCAAAACTAACCTATATACCTTTGGGAGGGTTATCACGTGTCCAGATCAATGGGTTTTTTGTAACAAAAATATTTCTAGTTTTAAAACGATAACAAAATAACTGACATCCCGCAACAGCCACATGCGTGTACCTGAGAGCATCAAGTTCCTGACTTCTGACTCGACGTATAATGAAAGCAGTGTCGTACATCGAGTTAGAGGCCAGCTAAGACGCACTCTTGTTGATGCGCATGCGGCCATTCCCAGAAGACAGTTAAAGAAGAAAGTCATACACCTAGGACACTTGGGGGTTGAAAAATATGCCGTAAATTTCATTTTTTAGGTGAACTATTCCTTCTAAATAAAAAAAACCCTTACTGTACAATGTTAGTTATTTTACAACTTGCCCTATCGTTTATTCATTCCTGCTTCTATCTCCCTCTCCTTGCCATACGCACACAGTTACGTACACACACACATCTCTCAGCAGGCAGGCCCTAATGCTGGGCATCATGAATTATGGAGAGGGTACATGTGCAGCCGGATTCTCTTCCATCAATAAAACATCAGCATGGCCCTCACTATGGGATAGAGTGCTGGGAATAGGAAGGATGGGATTGATTGTGACTCTAACCTTACTCTCTTTGCCATCCCTCTTGGTTCTCTACTTTCAATCTGTGTCCCCCATTCCAAGATTTTGTCCTGTGTAAAAGCAAGCCTCTTTGTTGCATTCTTGGCTCTGTGCTTTTTTTCTCTCATGCTTTCTTTAATCTTGTTCTCTTTCCTGTTCGTTCTCCTCACTGCCTCACATTACAGATCACTCCAAACTCGTCTCCAATTCAAGGTTGCTCTTTTAACATTCCTCTTTTCCATTCTCCTGTGATGGTACAGGATGAAGTAAGTGGTGGTGTTGTTTTCATAATTTAGGGGCTTTTTTTAATACACTGTCAAAACTGATTTGCAAAAACGACAACAAAAACACCTACTAGAAATAAAAACCAAATTATTTCAAAAAGAAAATGACCCCCATGAATTAACGTACCCCCCATGTTTTTCCCTAACCTGTGTGACTTGCTGCTTATGTGGAATATTAAATTTATTCATTTATTTTGAAATGAGAGGGCTTTTTTATCCATTCAGTAAATGTCAAAATGAGTTAAATTTTTTTTGTATTAGCCACTATTTTGGTAACACTTTTATTATTAAATGTTAAATGGTTAAATGCATTTAAATTGCATAATGCATTCAGCCACGGCACTAACAATTTATTAATCTAGGTTTATTTTATTTTCTACATATATTTTTTACATTTAAAGTTAGTTTTTTTTTTGTATGGAGCAAAAAGAACAATTTTAAATCTGCTTGTTTTTTTGACTAAACAATGAAAGTCAAATTAGTCCAGTGTTGTTTTGAACCCCATTGGCTTTCTTTTGTATGGACAAAAACAATACTTCGCAATATCCGCTTTTGTGTTTAGCTGACGAAATTGAGTCATACAGGTTTGTAGCAACATGAGGGGTGAATAAATGATCACAATTCTTATTTTTTGGTGAACGAGCCATTCAGTCTGCAAATCGCTGCATCCTTGAGCCAGAACAATATTTTTGCGTCATGGCTCAAATTGTTCAGTTTCTTCAGTACACCATCCAACCTGTAAACAACCCAATCCCCCTTCAGGATATTCCCTTACTGGCTCCCGTTTTGGAAGTACTACAATATCTGTTGCCGAGCAAAGGTGCAGCGTTTTTCTCTTCTTGACATCAGAGCTCCTGCCAGATTTGGGAGTGCAGCCAAATCAATCAACTCTCAGAGAGGCAAACTATTGATGTTCAATTCAGAGAGTGCTTAAGAAAAGCTAAATGAAAGTGTTGTAATGTATCTCTTTGTATTTACAGCGTAATGAGAAACAGAAAGATGTGCAAGGGGATTCGAAACGAGGTAAAAATAGCAGGGAGCGTTTTCCATCAAGAATTTGCCATCAATTAATTAGCCCCATATTATCTCAGGCTTGTTTGACTTTCTTTCACCTCATAGGGTATTTTCAAAGATTTCCAGTGTAGTTTTTGTCTTTACAGTTTAGGTGAGTGCGGTCTAGTTTTGTTCATTGTTTCACTGAAGAAAGAAAAGCATGTTTGAAACAACATGAGGGCGAGGGCCTTTGTTTTTGTCTTGAATTGTTTTTTGCTCAACCATTCTGCTGAAATAGCTGTGAAATGGTGAATGGTCCAAATCTCCATCCCAGAATAGAGAGCCTTTAGATGCAACAGCATTCATGTTGAATCCTGGAGATGTGGGTTGGAGTTCACAGACATGGAACGGTTTCACATGGGTAGCTTTTGGATAAAGCTGGTATAGCAGCGAGATGTAACACGCGATTGGACAGATTGTGTTTTGACTGACAGCAAGACTCCATCCGTTGGGTTGGGCTCCAAGGCTGGGATGCACTACCTGCAGGGCTAATGCATGGCTGCTCCCAGAGGGACAGCCATCTCCTAAACCCTCACCTCTGAATTATAGATACAACTTCTCATCTGAAACTTTCTCTTTACTTTCATGGACGTGCCTCACAAATATTTCAGTGTGAGCAGTCTCGTGTGCACAAGTAGGGAAGAAAAATGTGGCGTTGAAGAGTGTGCAATTGGAGGAATGCAAAATTCTTTCTTTTCTTTTTTTTCTCATGTCGACTGCAAGGACAGTGAATCATGGATTTCGGGTTAGACATGTCAGACTTCATCTTGGGTGTATATTGTTGACAACTAGGTGCAACCTACCAAAAACTGTCAGCTAATTCTTTGTATCTCCCTCTGTGTTTTCGAGTTAACGTGAACAGCTGCTGAAGAGCATTTAGTTCCTGTGTGCATGTGTGTTTGCATATGAAGGCTTCAGGAGAGGCCCACTTGAGCACTCGTCAGCACATAAAAGCTTTTTCTCGCTGGTCTGAGAGGCCTCCTGCATTAGGGCTATTAGATTTGAGCCCTGTATGCTTGGAGACAGCTGGAAGATTACACCTGCGTGGGTGTGATGGGGTATCTGAATTTATGAATTGAAAACACAGCTGGAAAGTGAGATGTACCAGGGGCACCATAAGGATATGGTCCAGATATGAATCAAATGCACATCATAGAAAAACTACTCAGCTTTTTGCGTTATATAGTATGCTTTTAGGCTATTTATTTTCTGTTGGTGGACATGATTCATGAACCCCTCAAGGACAAATTTTTCCGCTTGCACTTTGTATTGATTTTTATGTATTAAGTTAATGAAGTTACTTTTTTTTTAGTTTAATGTGAAAATAAGTACATTTGTGGAAATATGTATAATAAAAATAAACACCTTTAAGTTGTGCACTAGTTAACCTTACAACCATCAATCTTATATTTGCATATGTAATTTTTACCCTAGGCTACCTAATTTAGTTTGAGATGACAGTGTAGTTAGCAGTTAGGACATTCCTTGTCTCATATAATATAATTGTTTTTTAAAATAAGTGATTTAAAACAAAAAAACAAAAAAAAAAACGTGCTAAATGGCACGTGTCGAGGAAATGAGCCAAAGCACCTATCAGTCCTGTTCTTGCATTAACTCGGAGGTTTGAACTCGGCGCATGTGACATGTTGTGTGAGCTGACGTGATCGCACTGTAACGGAGCAGAGTAGGAGGGATTTGAGGGTGGGGATAGAGAGAGAGAGATAGAGCGAGAGAGTCCCCCCTCCTCCTCCCCATTCTCTCCATCCGCGCGCATAGCAGCCCGCGCGGATGCTGCGTCCACGGTCCTCAGCGCGCAGCTCAGCGAGGGGGCTCTTATCACACATCGCATATAAAATCCAAATACCGCATCACCACGCTTCACCACATCTTTGATTTACATGCTCAAGAAGAAGCGTAAACAAACAAACAAAATACCCTTTGCCTTTTTGATTCACTGGTCAGGACAGTCATCTCAAAACGATGTCTCCATCTCTAATTTTTTTCCTCTGCGGAACCTTCATCTAACCAGGCAACAACTGCACTATTTTAGGATCCATCATCTCCCTCCGTAGTAAACACACTGCTGAACACCTGGGAGATAAAGGACGACATGATAACAGCTTTCGAGTGAATCCAGCCCTCTCGTGTTTCTCCAGGATAGCTATTCCCTTTTCCCAACAAACCACGGCAATGTCCTTGGAGCATGGCCTGGTGAGTATCAGATATTTACACCAATCAGGACGTGTTTGCCATGGTAACAGTTGGCAGTTCTCTCTGTCATACTGTTTAATTGTCCCTGCATATGTTTTTTCTAATGCAGATCTCTTTGTCATGTATTTTGATGGCTGTCAAGCACGTAAAAGTACTGCATTGACGCTTTAATGATCTATTAGTTGTCTAATTATTCACGTTTTTCTCATCCATGAGGTTATTCATTGACTATTCACCATAGCTTGTCCTTTGGATTGTGTTGGACCGTATGACTTCAGAATGTTCTGTCATTTTCCTGCACAGAAAATGTATAATGTACAGTCATTTTGTTACAAAATCAGCAAAACCCACGCACATTTAGCTTATAGTTACGTTGCTTTTGTGTGACATCTCTGTGAGCGTGTGTACCTCGCATTGGTACCCACACTGGTCACCTTGCGGAGGGGCATTGCGCTTGTTCCGGATGCGAGTGGCGCACCATCCTCTCACGAGCAGCATCTTCGCGCTATTAATTCAATTAACACCGCGAGCCGCTCACGAGACTCGAAAGAATCTCGTTTTGTTTGTAACTCTTCGAGCTGTCACACTTATTCTTGCGCGAGGGACCGCTCGCCCTCTGAAGGTGACCAGTAAAGGTCATTTTGTTGTGGAAAACAGCGCGATAGGAAGCACACCTGACTGAAGGAGCGCGGTGTGGGAACTTCACCGCCTGATTGCTCAAGGTGCTCTGCTTTCATTTTCCTTGGCAACCGTGCAGACTTTTTTTCTCCTTCCTGCTGCAAGGTGTGCGAGTATGCTGGGTGTGGGACAAGGAGAGGAGGGGTGGTTGTAGTCTCGCATGCCTCAGACAGCTTGGTGACCGTGTATGAGTCCGTAAATCTATACTCGACTCTGATTGGTCATTTACGTATGACCGTCAAAGCAGGATCCCAGTTCTGGGGGTTTACATAATTTTAGAGAGATTGAGACTGTTGCACTGTGCTGCGTGGAGACTAAAGAGACGTTTCAAACATTTACTATTCACAACTGGATGATCAATAAGAACTGTTTTTGCGTTCTTTTTTAAGCAAATTGATGGTTGCAGAGCATCAGTTGATTCTCAGGCTAATCAATATACCAGGCTTCTTTGTGTTTGTGTGTTTGTCTGTTCGATTTAGGAAGGGGCCAGGCAGTGTTGTAAACTGTTCTGGCCAGTGAATTGTAACATCATCAGTTTAACCGATTACAAATTACCTACGGGGTGAAATCTATCTCCTGAGGTGACAACAGAATGTGTGTTAGAATATGAAGAATTTACAGGACAAAGATGTTTTGGGGGGATATTTAAAAACATGGCTTATTTGATTGGTAATCATGCTACTAAATATAACATTTGTATGTTTTTTCTTGTGTGTAATTCACATAATTTACAATATCAGTCAGACATATATATATATATATATATATATATATATATATATATATATATAAATAAAACAATAAAAAAATATAAATATAAGAAAGATATTAAATAAGCCTTTCGCAATCACCCTATTAGTGTGGTATGTTATTTTAATAGCATTTAATGGCATTTTTATATTTGATATTCATTTACTGTTTAGGGATAAGTATTAGATTTGTAACTAACCTCAAACAGACATATGTGGGAAAATTGTCAAATTTTAATTTAGTTAAAAAAAAAATGTAAGAAAAATGCATGTCCTTATTTATGCGTGGCTATAGATTTTCTCATTGAACGTTATGATTTTAGTCCATACATTGTTGTAGGCCATTAAGGCTGTTGCTTAACTGTTTTTGATTCTCTTATTGTGAGCAATTATATATCTTTTAGCATTGCATTTGTAAACCAAAAAAACTACTTGGAAACTTTACAGAAAGAGGGAAGAGTTGTTGGTGCTCCAGTTCTCTGTCCAGGTTGCCCCAGTTTGAATGCTGTTGTTGCAGCAATAAGGAAGCTGACCTAAAAGATGTCTGGGCAAAACTGCAGCCACACTCAGTCATATATGGATAAAAATGTATGTAAAAATGAGTTAATTTATAATTTTAGTTATTTGTCATTTTGATAAATATTATATATATATATATATATATATATTTGTAATTTTAACCAAAACAAAAACCATAGAAAGCCTGCTCTGATATCCATTGGACAAGGATCGAATATCAATATGCGGTATCTACTCTATGAACGTGCATATGACAATGATGCATTTTGCAGAGCGTGTGGAGTTCTGGATACGTCTTGACACATGAATGGCAGTGCTGATGCTGATGCTTAGATAACATGTGCATAGACCAGGACATGGTGAAAACGAATAACCCATGGGATGGCAGTTCATGGTTAGATTTCATCTCCATGAAATAAAAATGTCTCTAGCCTGTTTGCAACACATAAATAGAACAAGAATCATCCCATCCTTGTGCATTCGATCAACATCGCACAAACGTCTGGGCCATGAGCAGGTATTTAGAATCGAAGCCGAGCAGCTTATGTTACTCCCTACAGGCTCTTACGCCAATGCAGTCCATGTCTCGCTTTGAAAGCCTGAAACCAGTGTAACGAATACAGTCCACTGCAGTGAAGGTGGATAGGAGGAGGTAAAAATGGAAGAGCAAAGAACAGATGGACAAAGAGAATAAGATTGAGGATAATGGAGTGCGTGGAGGGGGTTGGAATCCTATGAACTTATAAAGAGAGAAGGTAATGTTCACATACAGTAGCATGCGTTGAGTGGTTTTGTACCCACGTGAGAAGATAAGGGAGACATAATCGTAAATGAGGTAATTCAAGCAGGTTTTGTTGCAGGGGAATGCACATAAAAAGTTCAGAAATCACCAATGAGCGAAGCAAGCTAATATTGCAACTCAGCAGTTGCAGCTATAGCTCTGTAAGTGTCATGTCAAACAAGTATTTGGATGAATGACAGTAAAAAAAAAAAAGGATATTGTACAACATTCACAAGAGTCATTGTGACCCAATGCATTTTCTCCCAGTGAGTTGCTGCTTTTTCTTAAGTATTTAGCTTATAGCATATTCCAGAGGGAGTGCGTCTGCTATGTCCTACTCCATCACGTTAGCAAAATCACCTTTTTCTCTTCCTCAGTATGACAGCACCTTCATTACCACCACTGTGTTTGATCCCATTAGTAAAGCCCTGTCAGCAGCAGGCCTGTAGGCCTCTGTGCTGTATTTACCCTTGTCACTGAGACACAACATAAACAGGGAGCTCATGGGTAGGAGAGTTTATTTTCTGCTCTTAAAAAAAACCTACTGGCTGACAATTAGATGAGTCCTGTAAAGTGTAGCTGATTTTGTCATCCTGCAGAAATAACTCAAGCGTTTTCTGTCCGCTTACATCAAAGCAGCATAGACTTGGAATGATTTTTATCTTTTCTTTTTTATTCCCTCTATATTATTTCTCTTTGTTCCATTTTTAGAAACCGAACAGAAGGAATTTTATTTTATTTATTTATTTTTTTAAGAATCTCACTGACAGTAAATTAGTGTCATGGATGTTAAAGTGACAGTCCACCAAAAAAATGTACGTTCTGGAAACTGAGATATCTAGCAGACTGTCCAAGCTGCTCCTTTCCATGCACTAAAACTGGATTTGGACGGTAGCCGTAGTTACAAAAATAAAAATAAAAGATATGCTATAGTAAAGCAAAGTCAAAACATCTCAGTATGGCTATTGCTCACCGTCATGCCGTTCCAAACATGATTTTCCAAAAACTCAAAGTTACAATTTTGGTCCCCATTCACTTCACTGTATGGAAAAGGGCATTTTGCACAGCATGCTAAATATTGATTTGTGTGTGTTCCACAGAAGAACAAAAAGTCACAGCGCACCAAATACAGAAAATTCTGCCATCAGTTACTCAACACAGTATTATTCCAAACCTGTAAGATTTTCTTGCATAGAACACAGCAGAAGATATTTAGCAGATTGTTCAAGCTGCACTTTTCCATACATTTAAACTGGCTGGAAACTGTCTCTACTTGCATTGTTTGAAAAAGAGAGACTTATGCAATATGCTAAATATCTCCTTTCATGAGTCATATGAGTTTGGAACAACATGAGCGTGAGTAAACGATGACAGAACTTTCATTTTTTGGGTAAATTTATCCTTCAAGGCATCTTATGTCTGTTCGGATTCAGTTTATTTATACTCAAAAAGCTTCTTTCCTTGAGGCCTATTTTAATCTGCCGCGGTCACAATAGCCTCACACAACTGGTGTTCATATTTGTTTTTATTTGGTAGGTGTTGAGGGAATATGTGTCTTTTTTTTCCCCATGGAAACTGTCATGCCTAGTTAAACAAGTCAGCTCAGCTGACATCTGAATGTGAGTGGACGGAAGTCCAACTACTTCGCTCAGTGGTTGGGGTGTGTGTGTTCAGACTCTGTCAGTGGCCTGTCTCTGTAATAAGAGTGAAGTGAGCAGCACACTGACTCATCGACCCTTGCTTGCTTTTTATTTTTTTTATTTTTTTTATGCTGCAGACATCTTGATTTAGATTTTTGCCAGTTTACAAAGTAATCTCCTGCATTGTTTCACAGTGCCGGATCACTGGTTCCTGGTGTGATAGGCTGGTGTGGCCCTTATTTAATGTTTGAATATGGGTTAGCGTTTCTTCTAGCTTTAGGGGGTTGTGTCTGTGTGTGTGTCTGCGCCCATGAGTGGGTGTGAGTGCGAGTACATCTCTGTTGGTTACTTAGACACATTACATAAGGCGCTGAACAATTTATGTAATGCTGGCCCCTCTGTCTCTCCCTTTTAACTTTAGCAGATTGGGTTGGGTCGCGGTAGTCAGGGCCGGTCTGGGCAAGGCAAACCTGGGAAAGCTCAGTGCGCTATCAACAGTCTTACCGAGTGGCACTAGAGCACACTTGCTGAAAGGTTTGGGAAAACACGGATCAATATGAATATTCAGCATAATCTCCAGACCATCTGCCTCCGGCACACTGAACATAACTGCACGGTTAAGCAGTCTCTTGGTGAGGAAAATCTGGGGCTGCATAGCCCTGCAAGTGAATGTGTCAGCAAGTGGCCCCAAAAGAAAACAAAACAAAAAAACAAATCTGACCAAGCCCAGGTTGGATCTGCTGTAATCTGATTTGCAAGGTCATTGCATTAGGTTTATGCTTAATGCAGTAAGTTGTGAAACCATTTTTAGCTTTTCTGCATACACTAAAAAGTTAAGGGTCAGTAAGAAAACATAAATACTTTTATTGAGCACCGATCCGTTAAATTTCTCAAAAAGATACATGTATTCCTATTTCAAGTAAATGCAATTTTTTAAACTTTCAAATCACATTTTGAAAAATTTATCACAAAACATTAAACAGCACAACTGTTTTTGTCATTGATAATAAGTTTTTTTTTAACTGAAAATCACTGTAATAAATTACATTTTGAAATATAAAACAGTTATTTACTTCAGAGATTTATTTTTCTTTTCGTTTAGCTTTGGTGAGCCTTCTTTCAATTTAACAATGATTATGGACAGACATCCTCCTGTTGTGTGTGCAACCATTAATGGAGGAGATAGACTCACCACTGTTATTGTTTCTTTATTTTGTATATCTTTTTCAGATGACCCCTTTCTCTAAACACATAAAAATTGAACTGTGGTTGGTCACATTACACAGTGCTCAGACTGTGTTTTCCTATCTTAGTTTGTGGTTCTTGACTAGAATAAGCTGTAATTAAGACAAGGCTTTGCTATACTCTTCAGGTACATGAAACCTACACATTCTCAATTTGCTGTACTTTCATATATACATTTTTTTTTGTTGATAATTTGCATTCAGCTACAAATTAAAGCATAGTATGCTCAGCTCCGTTAACACATTTTATTATGTTTAAATCAATTCCTCCAACAAAACTAATGCATACCAGGTGAAAATGCCTGCATGTCATTCCTGATTATCTCTTGACTGTGCAAAACCTTCCTGTTGTGCATATATGCAGAGCACAAGAGAAGAAGAAAGGAGGGGGAAAGCAAGGCTGGGGTTAGTGAGTCAGCATGAGAATGATGACACCCTCTGTGTCACTCCTGCACATTACCGGCCCTATCTGCCTACACACATACTCACACATACTCACACAAACATGCAGCATACCCCAGACTCATCACCATATAAGCAGTCTCGTATAGTCAGACTTTGACTAAACGGCATATAACCTGGTCCACATCGCTGCTAACAAATAACTTAAACAGGAAGATAGTCAACCAAAAAAAAAGCGAATAGACTGACCAATCATATTGACCGACCAATTATTTCCAATAATTAATATTCCAATATATTTACCTGCTCAGTGCCTGAACACAACTTTGTTTCCAGATAAACCGATAAAAAACCCTGTGACTTTGCTTCTGGATTTTTACACAGAGTCATCCAGTCATATTAGACCTTTACCAGATTGTGAAAGTCCTTTACAGTTTTGTGTGCTGTATGCATAAGACCCACAGTGAACGGGCCCTTGGGTGGTCTGTGGGTGTGCCGTCTGAGGCTGAGACTGTCATCTAAGAGAACATAGGGACATATACAGAGGCATGCTGGGAGGTGGAAGGAGAAAAAAATAAAGATGAAGAAAGAGGTGATGGCATTAGGGCCAAAATGATAGAGATAGCCAGGAAACTCTGTACTATTGTAGAGGTGTTTGTGTTTGTGAGCAAGTGTGAATAAGAAGCAAATGTGTGTGTGTCGAGGTATAGCGAGGCCGAAGGAGTTTTGTGGGAGTCAGAGGCATCTGTAGGTTTCCATGGCAACTATGGGCCAATGCAGTGGTCTGGATCGCTAGATATATGTTATATCGCAGTATATGTTATATGCATCACCATCTGTGAGAGCACACGCACTCCTCATACTTTATACCAGTCCAGGGATTTTAGTTGTGCTGCACTCGAAATGGACTGACCTGTCCGTTTAGCATAATTAATATCACCAAGACCTGTCTAATACCTCATTAATGAGAGTAAGGAAAGTGTGTGACTCAATTAAAACACAAAAGACCTTTGAATTAAGGTGAAAATGTGCTGATACGTTTGAAAGCATTAGCTCGGAGCAGTCTGACTGCATGCTCGCTCCATCTCTTAAGGAATGCCCACTGTACTCTGAGTTGCTGCCCACACAAGCACTTTGAAGACTGTAATGTGTTATTCTTTCTGTGTGTCTCTGCAGGCTTCCTCGCCAATCCCATCATCCCGCACCCTTTGAATCCTAACGCATCAGATCTACACAATATCCTGCTTGGTTTTGCGCCCCCTCTTTGCTCTCGTTCTCTGTGTCCTGATGGATTGGAAGCGGCCTGATCCCTCGTTCTGTTGACCCTCGGGGAGGAGGGGGTTGAGTGGAGAGGACAGGATTTTTTCCAAATACGCTAAAGGTGTCCGGCCGTCATTGTCCCAATTTCCTCCACTGATGGAGAGTTAGAAGAACAGGCGAAACTACCGGGGAGGGCGAGGAGTGGAGGAGAGCAAATTCGAAACCAAAAACTCCAAGCCAAGAATTGTCACTAATACTGACCTTGTGTTGCTGAAACCACCTAGACGAGAAGAGGTTTTATAAATCAAACATCGTGGACCCAACACCCTAAGACTCAAGATGTCCACTACGGCGACCATGGGTGAGATGGCGAATAGCGCAGTGGAGTTTTACCCCAAGCGGGGTGGAGGAGGCGCAGAAGCCAACCATGCTGGAGACTTTGGGGTGACGTTGGAAGAGCTCCGGTCCCTGATGGAGCTGAGAGGAGCCGAGGCCTTGCAGAAAATTCAGGACAGCTATGGAGATGTAGAGGGCCTATGCCAGAGACTCAAGTCTTCCACCAGTGATGGTGAGAGAAACATTTTTCTTTTCTGTCTTGATTTCTTGATCTCATTTGTGACCCTGGACCACAAAACCCGTCTTAAATCACTGAGGTATATTTTTAGCAATTGTATGGGTCACAATTATTTATTTTTCTTTTATGCCAAAAATCCAATTAGGATATTAAGTAAAGATCCATGTTCCATGAAGATATTTTCTAAATTTCCTACCATAAATATAATACAATTTAATTTTCATACTAAGATCTAACTTAGATTTGTTTGCAGTCCCTGCGCTCCTAAGGGTTTCACAGCAACCAATTTTGGTTCCATAAAGAACTTTTCAGTGAACAGTTTATTCCATTATTAGGGACCTTTTGTCCATTATAAGGTTCCATGGACTGGTAACAATTCTTCATGGAACCATAAAGAATCATTATTTTTCGGACTGTGGAACATTATTCCTCATCACATGTTGCTTGTTTCTCTATGAGCTGCTTTAAAGGATTAGTTCACTTCAGAATAAAAATTTCCTGATATCTTACTCATCCCTAAGATGTTTTTTTTTTTAAGATGCCTTTCTTCCTTCAGTCGAAAAGAAAGTAAGGTTTTTGCAGAAAACATTACAGGATTTTTCTCCATATAGTGGACTTTAGTGGGAGCCAATAGTTAGACTGTCCAAATTGCAGTTTCAATTCCGCTTCAAAGAGCTCTACGCAATCCCAGCTGATAAACAAGAATCCTATATAGCAAAATGATTTCTTTTTCTAAGAAAAATTAAAGAGTTACATTCCTTTTAACCACAATTTCACATCTTGATCGACTTTACACATTACATAATCATGTTGGAAAGGTCATGCTTGGTGTAGGTGGAAGTACCAACCCAGTGTTTAGAGGAAAATCAAACGCCCTTTAAAAAAAAAATTACGATGAAAATTACGGAAAAAAAAAAAAAAAAACTACGATGCCAGAAAAATGTTGAAGTTGGAGGAGAAAATGAGATGCAGTTTTTCTCCCTACCTTACTATTTTGAACTGAAATACATAGACAAAGAACTAACCATACGTCACCTTTTCAACATAATTACGGAAAGTCATAGAGCATACATCACAGAGCTAGTGCAAGACATCATTTTTTATCTATTTGTTTTTTTTTTTTCAGTAAATGACCGATTGTTTTGGTAGATAAGACCTCTTATTCCTTGGCTGGGATTGTGTAGAGCCCTGTATTGAAACTGCAGTTTGGACTTTTAACCTGTTGGCCATCACTGAAGGCTACTATATGAAGAAAAATTCCTCAAAAACCTAAATTTCTTTTCGACTGAAGAAAGAATGACATCAATATTTTGTATGACATATTATGAGTAAATTACCAGGACATTTTAATTTAGGAATTTTTTAAGACGTTTTTAAACCCTGAATATTTCCCTTTTTTTCCTCTTTCCTCTTCATTTCTCTCTCACCTCTTCACACCACTTGTCCACCACCTCTTTCTCTGTCTCACTCGGCCAACTTCCCACTCTGTGTGCACGCGTCGTGTTGGGTTGCTAGGTGACGGCGCTGTCGGTGGTGAGGTGGGTGTAGAGAGAGGGGTTACTGGGTAAACAGAGTTGGAGAGACTCACTCACTAGAGTCAGTGACTCGAAAGGTCCCCGCAGTGATCACAATTCTTGGCGTATCCATCCATCCTCTTCTGACTCGTAATTGAATGTGTTGCTGTAATGTTTTATACGCCATGATGACTGCAGATGAGAATTTAGATTGTGGCGGAGATGATGCTCAGTCATGAGAAACAGATAAACTCCATAAAACTCCAAAAAACTGAGTTATACTGATTGAGTATTTATAGATTTATGATAAAGCTGTTGCTTAAGGATCTTCTGTTTTGACGATATAAGCTCATAATTATTTTCATGTTACAATCAATATTATTATTATTAGTACCTCTTTATGTAACCTTTTTTTGTATGCACTAAAATTAATAATTTTTGAATAGTAAGTACATTTTGGCATCATATCATTGTGTACAGTATGAAAAATGGATATTCATTTTGCTTTGCTAAATATGACATTTTACAGTGTTATTAAAGTATTAGGGTTAAAATGACAAGATTATTATTATTAAGTGTAAGATGATGACAAAATTACTCTAAATGTAAAAACAGGGGAAATGAGCTTATTATTAACAATTAATTATCCAATACTATGCCTGTAACGAATCACACGGAGGATCTGGATCCATTTGCAAGGCTTTAATGAAGAGTAGTCAAACAGGCAGGGTTCGGTG
>JAUCMS010000050.1:8956780-8968272 GCA_032357445.1 Enteromius radiatus | reverse complement strand
AGTTTATAGTCAATAAATTGTTAATTCCTGTATTAGTACATGATAATTCATGTACTGTTATTGTAAAGTGTTACCCTTAATTCTTTCTTTATTTTGAAACTCTTCCAAAACACTTCTGAGATAGACGTGAGATAATGTTTTCATTTGCTCTTCATTTAATCTTACTTGTGTCTATGAGAAACATCTGAGATACTACAGAGATCTTATGTGCGACTTCATTTCTGCAGCGGTGAATGCCTACCATGCAGTTTTTGCCCGGTGGTTCTAGTACTGCATCCTGCTGTTGTGTAATGAGTGCCTCACCCCTCTTTAAGGCCACAAATATACTCTTTGAATGTATGCAAACATTGACCCAAATGTTTAGCCCACAAATTAAAAACCATTGTACAAACTGTAAAAATTACAATAGCACTAGGAAACCTTAAGGGGGCATTATCTTTAAATATATCTCAGAATAACAGAATGTAATTTTTCAGTTTTCTGTACATATAACATAAACAACGATTCAACAAACTGCTGCTTTGCCTTGAGAGAAGCTTATGGAAAGGAGAAAGTGGAGAAAAGAATAGAGTTATGTTGATGCTCATTATAGTGTGGCCACACAAGAGAATGCAATGCATAATTGTGTTGTGTTATTATGCCCGTTGTCCATATAGAAATATCTTTTTGTTTACAATTTCTACCCAGTTAAATATTTTATAGCTTGGCATAATTGGGAAAAATATGTTAATTGCAAAATTGTTTAGAAATCACACTTTTGAGTGAATTAAAATGAGAAATATGTTGATTTGGACTCTTCCTCAGGATGTAATTTTGTGTTTAATTTTCCTACAGTTTTCAAACTCTCTGCTGCACCAAAAGTTCCAGTGACTGGTGAGGCTAAATGTGGACACGACTGTGCATAGAGTCCATTGCAATATAAAACATTTTGGAACACAGTGATGCATGAAATTGAGCTTCAGTACTGAATAAGCCTTTTGCGAACCGATTGGTAGACCATAGTTTGGTAGCAGATTAGAAGTGTAAAACATATTACAGTTTTGATTTGCACATTTTTGGCCCATAATAATCAAATTCCTTCTATCAGTGCCATTAAGCAAGTAACCTTCATCTTCAGACTTCATCCTGTTGAAGAGAGAGCCATATCAATATTAAACAGGCTTATTACTAAATAAAAATTTTAGTCTTATTTTAGTAATGAAAATGTTTTTTATATATATATATATATATATATATATATATATATATATATATATTTCTTAAAGGATAAGTTCTGGCATTTTACTCTGAATTACTCACCCCCCTGTCGTTCCAAACCTGTAAGATTTTGTTCAACTTCTAAATGACAAATTAATATATTTTAATGATATCTAAAAGATTTCTGTATTTACAAAGCTGAATACATAAAAACATAGAGAGACACAATTGCTTTATATGACGAATAGATTTGCATAGAGCAGGAAAAGCACATCAGTTACAGTAGATGGATGTACAAACATTCTTGATGTGTGAGAACCAGTGGTTTTCATGTGTTAAGAAAGTATGATGGAAACTCTGTGTTTACCCTATTTCATCACCTCAAGGTGCCTAGGTCAATGTTTATGTAAAAAAAAAGAAGCATAAATTAAATCTGTACATCATATACAGCAATTTTAAAGCACTTGGTTCATATGGATTTCTTGTCAGATGTCTATTTTTTTGTACAGTGAAAGTTTTGCTTTCGTGGACTCTCAGTAAAGGGACAGAAATCTCTCAGGTTTCATTAAAAAAATATTTATTTAATTTGTGTTTTGAAAAGTATGATGACAGAACTATCCCTTTAGGTATAAGCATTTCTATAAGTGGTTGTTAGACTATCAGATGTTGCCCTGCTGTGTAAAACCCCTTTCAGGAGATAAAACTAAAATGAACCAATACAAAAGGTTTGAAACCTCCACACCTCCACTGGTGTCATGGTTAAGAAGACGTGAAAGCTTTCAGACCAGCCTTTATGTATGGAGATGGCTAACAGCTGTCACCAGGGACTGCTCTGTTGACAGGTGATAACAAAACCTGATGCTCCTGATGCTAATAGTCATACAATAAGTGGAGTTTGCCTCTAAGTGCAAGTGGAAGCAGAACTAATCCTGTTACATGGCCATGACAAAGCAGAGACAACGGGAGAGGAGAGGAAACCAGAGGGGGTGGAGATGAAGTGATGCTGAATAAGGCTGACACTGTGAAGATGAGGCCCTGAAAATGGAAGTCCATTAGTGTCTCTCTCTTCTATTCAGCAATGCGTTTCAGCCGAGCTTCGAAGTGAGGACCGAAAATCCAGATCTCAGCCTGCTGCTATAAACACTGTTTTCCGTGCAGGGTGTGGATATATCAATCTATCAGCCTTCGACATACACAGATACCTGTTCTGCAGCAGCAGGGCATGGAGATCCGAGAGCAATGGGGGAGTGGTGGAGGGTGGGAAGAGAATGAAAAAGAGAAAGAGAAAGAGAGGGAGGTTAAGAAGGAAAGGAAGGAGAGAGAAGGAATTCTGGTACAGCTTGCCGCATTGTCAAGGACACACCAAGGGGAGATGGAGAGAGAGAGAGAGAGAGAGAGTGTGAGTGAGTGAGTGAGTGAGTGAGTGGGGTGGGGGGAGAAGGAGGTGGGGTGTTTGAAAAGCAAGAGATTCTTTAAAGCGAATGGATGCGGGCATGGCTACTCAGCAGTTTTTCTTAAAGGGACAGTTCATCCATAAATGGAAAACTGGTCTTCATTTACTCAGACTCCTGTTGTTCCAAACCTGTGTAACTTACTTTGTTCGGTTTTGAAGATGTACTGAATGCTCTTTTCCATGCAGATACGTCATCTACAAATTGTAACTTTAAATTAGATAACAAAAGAATCATAAAAGTTGTCCATATGATGTTTGCTGTACAATATTCTGAAATCATACAATAGCTTTGTAAGGAAGAGATCTTGCTTGTCAGCTTGTCAGCGAACTATGGTTTAGTGTATTAAATGCCGCTCCATCTGAAAACAGGTGATGGAAATGTATTACTAATCAAAGAACCGTCTTTATTGATGAGATGCGCATGACTATCGCATGCTATACGTGCAGCCCTAATCTGTTTATATCGCTGCAACCAGTTAGAGAGTCAGCTAATTTATTCCAATTCATGAATGAATCAGTCATTTGACTTCGAAAGACTTGAAATACAGTGCATGATTTGTGTAGATCACATTATGACACTTTTATGGTTCCTTTGTGTTCCTTTTTTTCTTATAAAATAAAAAAATAAATTTTTAAATTTAAAATAAAGTATAAAGTTAAAAATAAAAATAAAGTTTTTAATTTATAAAAGATATCAAGATATCAGAAATACATTAAGAAATTGTATCACATGAGGGTGAGTAAATAACAGATTTTTCAGTAAATCTTGTTATTCATTAGATAACACAACGTTCAATGCATTTCTTAAAGAATTTATTCATCTTTGCATCAAAGTGCATTAATAAATGTTAACAGATATAACTTCTGATTTGAAAACTGCATTAGTAAATGCTGAAATTCAGACGACTAAAACTCTGTAAAAGATCTGCTGTAAAAGAATGGTTTATTGTAAGTCCGGGTTAACTGATAAAGTGTTACCGAAGTGTTATTCTTTTTAGGTGTACTGTCCCTTTAATACCTTCTTCAGATAGCATGAGTTTGTCATCTTCATTCATCTTCTGTCCTTCCTGACTCTCTCTCTCTCTCTCTTTGTCTTTCATTCATGCGTCCACTTCTCATGTAGAGTATTGTATAATCATGCATTCAGTAATGGTACTGGCAAGGTTTAGTGCTGAGTGCTGGTATGAAGTGACTGTGATCAGTGTACAGTATAACCGCAGGAGCAATTGCCAACAGTCGACATGATGCTCTGACTCAGTGGTGGTATACATACCAGCCCATACATTCCTCCTTTGTCCACTTAAAGTATTTTCCGGTTGGATTGTCCTGTCCTTATCCGTCCCTGAAGTATGTTCACTGCACACTCATAGACTGACGTCAATAGTGCCTCATTCAGCTGAGCTGTAATGCTAGGCTTCACTCCGGGTGACTCCACTGACTGAAAACATCATGAATTTTCTCTCAGGCTCTAAAAGACTCACTGTCTGCAAAAACAGCTTCCATAGCAGACCAATCAAAAATCTCTTATGAGGCTCATGCGGACCGCACCGAACCAATGACATCATCTGTAGCTGGGCAAGAAGGTGCCCGAAGACAGGAAGTTGAAGAGCAACACGATTTGTGCTTGATGTCTTCATCACCATGGAAACTGCACCAATCTATGAAAGACTGAAAGCAAGAGTAAGAGAAAGACTGAAAGACATAGATGGCTGGGGAAAGGGGGGCACTGGGCACATTAAACGCAGTGTGACTTGTGTCTTCATGTCCATTTCTCTTCATCCTTCCTGTCTTCTCTCAGCCTCTCGTTCTATATAGGAGCCCTTGGAAATGAGCAGAAACATGTGATTAATTATTTACATCAGAAATTCAATATATGTGGTTCAGGCTGACGCGCATCGCTTCTTACTTTGGAACAAACTGCTTTAACAAATCGATACATTTTAATACGCCTGGGTCATTATGGTCAGTTGGTTATGTTTTATTGCATCATACACACATGCAGTGTTGTGTTATTTATCTTGTCTTAGTGACCCTCACTTGAATCTTTGCGATTGTAAGATGGCTAAATGTGTTGTTTGAATGTGTGGTGATAATAGGAAAGGGATTCAGAGCATATGCTATTAAAGGTGTCAGTTAGCTCCCTGGTTTATTTAAAGCTAGCGAGTGTGTGCACTTTTGTGTGAAATGGCATTAGAGTTATTCACTGTCGGAATCTGTGAACTCTATTCGTGTACAATTTTACAAGCTGTAAGTATTGGCTTGGTCTATAGTGGAGAGGTGGAGGTGTAAAAAACTACCATGATTCTACTTTTTTTTTTTTTTTTTTACTTATTTGGTAAAAAACACCAATTAAATGTAGTCTTTCAAAACAGCATTTTTACATTGTCTTTAATTAACTACATATGGCTTCACTAGTATTTGCATAACTGTTAACTTAACTACTCTGCGTTATTCAATTATTTGTATCCTTTTAAGAAAAAAAGTTTACTTTTTGTATTAGTTAGGCTGCATCTGTGTGTGTGTGTGTGTTCAGTAACAACTGGCCTATAAAATGCTGCATATGTTGACTTTGGTGTGAAATTTTAAAAACCTTTTCTGAAACCTTGCAGGAATCTGTCCTGTAGCTCAAAGAGTAGAGCATGACACTAGCAATACTAATGTCATTGATTTGATTTGCTGGGAAAGCAAGAACTGATCAAATGTAAATGTGCACCTTGAATGCAATGTGAGTCGCTTCGAATAAAAGTGTCTGCCAAAATGCATAAATATAAATGCAAAGTACCCTTAGATGACGGAAACATAGGTGTCACATCTGTATGGAGGAAAGGGAGCAACATGGATGTGCATGAATTCATTTTGCTAAACAGGAGTTCAGACGGCTAATTATCCATGCATAAGCAAGCTTTATTTGTTTATCTGTTATCTAGCTTATTTTCAGTCTTTATACAGTACAGTTCCAACACAATATGTTGTAATCATGACTAACATATTTTATTAAGGAAATTAAGATATATTAAATAGATTTTGATTGATAAATTAAATCAATTACTCTTGATTTTGTGATTTTTATGATATGTTTCAAGGAAATGTACATGTTCTAATATAAAAGCAGTAGTTAATACTGATTATTAGCTATCAGTTTTTTTTAGCTTCAGATTGTGATTCCATCCAGTCAGAGGATATCAAACATGTTGTTTTCAACACATATTGTTTTCATCTGTCATGTGTCTCCTAGCAACAAGGTGCATGTTTCTGCATGTGTTTGCTGTGTTCAGAGTGAAATTCTGGTAGTATGTGATGGCCTTGTGTTACAAATGTTATTTTCAGTGTTGCAAGCAACCTAATAAAACATGCACAACATTATAACTTATCCTGAAGTATGACGGAATAAAATAATACATTTGTCAGAATAGATGGAGGAAATGGGTTCAGAATATTTTACAGCCTTCCATAGTAGAAATGTATATGATATAAAAATATAATTAAGCTTTATTTGGAGTACTACTTGTGCACAATGCACATTTCTCAATATTAAGTCTAAAATTTTAAGGTGTTTTAAGGTCACTATTACTAATATTGTTTTTTAAATGAAAGATATTTAAAGTGTACTTGCAATAGTTCCACATTAGCACAGTCAAATACACTTCAGTATATCTTTAGTTGGACTTCAGCACTATACTTCTGCACAATTAAAGTGCATTAAACAAAGAATTACTTGTTCAAATTCAGCAGACTTTAAGTAGACCAGTTTAGTATACCAAATACAATTGTAGAGTATTTTTATTAGATACATAAATCAGGAAATGTATTTCACTAGGGCTATCTTAATATGAAACGCATGGAGCCTGTAAATTATTATTATAAAAATACATTGTAAGTAAAATATTACAGTAAAAATGAACAATTTAGTTAATTCAGTTTAGACAACAATTTTTTTTTGTATTTTATATAAATTGCACCGTATTAATCTTCATTACATTTTCAGTGTTCTCTTTCAAATATCCTTGTGTTTTTGTTTTTTATGTATATGTCCATCATTAGGTAGATTTATCAGAGCACCCTAAAAGACATTCTTTTGGGCAAAAAGGCTTCTTGCCAAAAGACATTAGGGCTAAAGACTGTTAAAAACCAAACTGCGTCAAGAGCTAGACTGCAGATAGCAAACACAAGCACTTCATTTTTAATGACTGTTTAAAAACTATGTGTCCTGCGTTGGGTAAAGCCAAAAGTACAGCATGTTTCGAACCTTAACAGGAAAGTCCCAGGCTCAGACATAAGAGAGGCACACACTAAGTTCTTAAATGGTATATCCTACTCATTGCCCTGGGGGTGAGAGTGCCCACGCAATGCAAAAATTGTGATGACCTCTGTTTGACTCTTCTTCTTTTCCCTTCAGGTTTGTCAGATAACCCAACAGATCTGGAGAAGCGCAGACAGGCATTTGGACAAAACTTCATACCCCCGAAAAAGCCCAAGACCTTCCTTCAGCTGGTGTGGGAGGCATTACAAGACGTCACCCTCATCATCCTTGAGATTGCAGCCATCATCTCCCTCGGCCTGTCCTTCTATCAGCCACCCGGACACGAGAGCGAAGGTGAGAGAGAGAGGGATGTTAGAGGGATGTAGAGGAAGGGAGCTGAAGGGATGGTGTGGGTCGAGGGAGGAGGGAATGACGGATTGAGAGTGGGAGGGAAGAGAGAGAGAACTGAATCAAGGGAGTGTGGGAGGAAAAAGGTGAGAATGAAGGTGAGAAAATGGAGTGAGAAAAGAGGATGTCAAGCAGGAATGCAGAGAAAGAGAAAAGCAGTTTAGGGATGCTGGGGAAAAATAAACAGTAAAACAGTCTGAAAGTTTTATAAATCGCATACTGAGTGCTGCATACTGTAACTTTAAAATCACTCTGCATAAAGAAGGGATAATGTACAAGCAGACGAGCATTATTGCAAATAACCCTGGCAGGGTGAACAGATTTCTGAAAGGTCCTATTTTTAATATCACTAGGCGTACTGCACATTATTCTAATAATTACATATTTACTAAAATTGAATACTGATTTGAATTATGCTTTTTTTTCTCATTTTGTGTATCTTCTAGCAAGACAAACACTGCAACAGTATTACAACATTAAGAGTTTATTTGCAAAAACAGATAATCCTGATAAACTGATTTTTTTTTGTTTTGCTCCAAGTAACTTTTTCTATAACGTATTTAGCTACAAAAAAAGTAAAAAGTCTTTTTATTTTTGTTTTCTTGCTTTAACAGGGGACGACTGGGCATCTAGTCATCTACTGTTTTATGCTCATCATACACTACCATTCAAACATTTATTATATGTCTTTAAAAGTCTTTTATGTTCACCCTAGGCTGTATTTATTTCATCAATAATACAGTAAAGGCAGCAATGTTTGTGCTCAAGAAACATTTCTTAGTATTTATGATGAAAATTTGCTGTTTACTATATTTGTGGGAACAGTGTTGGGGGTAAAGCATTACAAGTAACGCAAGTTTTTAATATATTTTTATACTTTTTTGTTTTTATTATAGAATGTAGCAACACATTACTTTTTAATTTTAGAGTAATATAACTGAGTTACTTTTTCAAAAAAGGAACGCCAGTTACTTTGTTTTCTTATTTATTGACTGACAAGTCTCCTGACTCCTGATGTTGGGAGAAATCAGAAATACAGAGGCTTTGTGCACGGTGTGTGAATACAGAGTAGCTCTAGACTAAATGTGAATATGCATTAATTCATCTCACTCTCAAAAAACAGATTAAGTATTCATAAAAATTAATTAAAATAAACTCAGAAAATGACGCAAACCTGCAATAATTAAATTACACAAATGTATCTAATCTCATTTTATTAACCAGTGTCTTTGCTGCTGACCTTTGATGATCCAGTTCAACAATACCTACATGCAAAAATGTTTAGTTTAGACAACAATTTTTTGTATTTTATATAAATTGCACCATATTAATCTTCATTAAATTTTCAATGTTCTCTTTCAAATATCCTTGCGTTTTTGTTTTTTAACAAATTGCACCCAGACTGTATATGTCCATCATTAGGTAGATTTATCAGTAAAACTTTAGAGTACCCTAAAAGACATTCGTTCAAAAATGACTGTGCTTCATTGTTTTTGTCTTTTTTATTGCTGAAGAGTATTAAACTTTCTTCTGTATTGCACTTTACAGATGTGAATTTACATTTTCTTCAGCCTGAGGTTTATTCGTTTGCTATAAATAGAACTTCTTATATTAAAAACAAACACTCAAGCTCTGCCCATATTTAAAAAGTAATGCAAAAGTAACATAACACATTACTTTCCATAAAAAGTAACTAAGTAATGTAATTAGTTACTTTTTTTAGGGAGTAACGCAATATCGTAATTTTTTTTAGATATCATAATAACACTGCATTTTCTTTCTTTAAGGCTTTTTGATTTAAAACATTATAAATAATATATAATAATAATTTTGATATTAATAAATTATGTTTACTGTCATTTTAATGTCAATTGAATTACTCAAATTGAAGTAATAATTTATTTAAGAATATTTCCCCTAACTTTAGATTTGATGTGCATAGATATTAAAAATATATATATAAATCAACAATAAAGCGCACAAGCTTGTCAGTCAGCTAATCATTCTGAGTTGCAAGCTTGAATTGGTATAAAACAAGAATGAAACCACATAGCAAATCAAAAGAAATTGAAGAAATCTATGTATCTGCAAAGTGAGTGTTATCATCATAATATTCTGATGTATAAGAATAAATACATGCTCTATAATTTTTAATAAGGCATCAAAAAGCCTGGCCATTAAAAGTCCTCTCAGCAATGGGAGAGCACTTCATCTGGAAAGCATTTGCTTCCAGCAACAAAAAGCCTCAACTGCACTTGATCAATCAGAATCAAGTATTCCAGACGCCCATGTAATAATGACCTTCCCTTCCAACCTCTGCAGGTTGTGGAAATGTGTCAGGAGGAGCTGAAGATGAGGGGGAGGCAGAGGCGGGATGGATCGAAGGTGCGGCCATCCTACTATCCGTCATTTGTGTGGTGCTGGTGACGGCTTTCAACGATTGGAGTAAAGAGAAACAGTTCCGGGGACTGCAGAGCCGCATCGAGCTGGAGCAGCGATTCGCTGTGGTGCGCAATGGAAACGTCATCCAGATCCCAGTCGCAGAGATGGTGGTTGGGGACATGGCCCAGGTCAAATACGGTCAGTTTCCTGTTTTGCTGAGGCCAGAGAAATGGAATAAATGCTGAGATTAGGCTTAACTCATCTAATATGTGGAAGGTGTGGATTAACACAGGGGTATTTTTAGAGTAACATTCACATTTCCACAAATCACAATGGGAACTCATTTGTTGATAGTGTACCCTGTGCAATATAGCATTACTGGTAGGAACAATGAATGCTTTTTGGCATATTAAGGATGCTCTAGTGATCACTGGATATTTATTTGTCCCACTTTTGTTTCCTCTCTCAGGTGACCTCCTACCTGCTGATGGGGTCCTGGTTCAGGGAAATGACCTGAAAATCGACGAGAGCTCTTTAACCGGTGAATCAGATCATGTGCGGAAGTCAGCCGACAAGGACCCCATGCTTCTCTCTGGTGAGCATGCGTACATGTGTGGATCATACAATAGATTGCTAGACCATATTTAATGGTGCTTTCAAAATGAAAAAAACAAACCAATGTCACAATACTGTTTCTGTTTCGGTTCACAGTAAAGCTGCTCTGAGAACCTGAAACACTCAATCATGAACTGCATGCATTTATGAACAAAGTGCTGTGGTTCACACTAAAACTCACAGCACATTTATGTATATGCTTGTATTCAGCCCCGCAAAAAGCTTTAACATCTGAAAATAAAAACATTTAGATGAAAATACTATTATAATACTATTACAGTGATACAGCTATACTTCAAATTATTTTATTAAATGCTTACAATTTTATTTTAGTACAATAGAAGTTTTATTGATTAATATTTTATTCAGTAATCTCAATAATATTATTTTATTACATTTATTATTGAATGTGTAGTTAAATGTGGCAAGTGGTTCTTTGTCTTCTTTTTTTAAAGGCTCGCCTTATAGTTATTAAAGGCTTTATATGGATACTTCACACAATATGTGTATATATATATATATATATACACACACACACACACACACACACACATTTTTTAGATTGTTAAATAATTTTATGTTCTATATGTAATTTATGCAATCCCTAACAAAATCATAGTTAGAATGGTTGTGTTGTCCAAACACACTGTACCTATTTACTGTAAGTACTGTAAAAATGTCTGCCTGTAGATGACATGATCCACATATGTCTGAAATCTTAGAAGGCCCTCTGGTTTGAGCCACTTTAATTTAACAATGAATTTTGTAGTAAGTGATGCAATGAGCTTCCCAACTCCACCTGGAGGGGCGACACACATTATTTGAGCCAATAAGAAGCGCTTTATGTCAGTGAAACGTTTTTTATTCTTTTTCATTATTATTATTTGGATTTGCAGACATGACTTTAGAGAGAGGAGTTTAGAAAGCAGTCAGCGTGGTGGAAATGACCAAAATCTATAGTTAGCAAAGCAGCTAATATTGCTGACTGCACATTCTACGTACAGCAGGGCCGTTCAGAGACGATTACAGGGGCAGGTGCTCAAATTTAAAAATGGGGCAGTTGGCAGACTGAACAACAGCGACCCACAATCTTAACGAATCTAATATGAAACACTTCATGAGTGCACTGCAATATCAACAAGTCACTCCTCTACACACCTCTCTCCATGATGGTAACAGTTAGACTTTTATATAAAA
>JAUCMS010000050.1:8945359-8956680 GCA_032357445.1 Enteromius radiatus | reverse complement strand
TGAGATTAATAGTTACATTTTATTGTTGTGGGGCAAAGACGGGGCTCCATACACACATACACATAAAAAAAAAAAAACAAGAAACCCCAAGAAAAGGGCACTTTGGGCATCCAGGAGGAAAGGGGCAGGTGCTCAAGTGTGAATAGGCCTTTTGGCCAGTAGCAAAAAACTTGTTGAAATCATGGTTAAAGGTTGATGTCCATCACTCTCCTTAAGAGACTGCTCAACCTTTTTGGAAGTGTCTGAAGTAGTTTTGTATTCTCCTCTCGGCTGCGCTCCGTCAGCTGTCAGTCGGCAGCACAAAGCACTCGGAGCGTCCACATTCTGTGTGTCAGAATAACTGAGATGCTGCAGTGGCATCCAGATGTTGTTAATTAGATCTGAGAATCTCTGTTTCCTGCTGTGAGCACTGGTGCATGCCCTCTCCCTTCCTCCATGCTATTGTTAGACACTTGGGATGATAACTCCATTCTCTTTATGAGTCTGTCCTGCTCTGCTGATGATATTATTGAATAATATCCCAATGATATTCTTGTGAAGTTGATGTATGGAGACTGTTGTTGTGCGCGGTCTGGAGTCAGATGCTAATGTTGAACTGCAGCAGGCATGGCTGTCTGTATTTGTAGATAAACAGTCAATGTCTAAATGGAATTGTTGAGGAAGTATGAAAATAATCACAGAAATATGAGCTGCAAAAACTGTCATAATAACTGTCTTCTGTAACGCTACTTTTAACCAATTTGAATTTGTGCTAACCTTGAAGCTTGAACTTCGGAAAAGAGCTATATAAATTATTAGGTCATATTTTATATTAGGTGGCCTTACATGCTGTGTACTTACGTTTAAATTCATAATTTGGTACAATGCACCTATTTTGTACGTACATGTTTTTACATTGTAGTTATGTTTTTAAAAATACCTATATGTAATTACATCTGTAATTAATGTCTGTAATTACATTTATATTTACACTTTATATCTACCATACCACCAAACCTGTCCTTAACCTTATCCCATAAAATAGCAGCAAAAGTGTTTTACAATACAATATAGGCCTATATATATATATATATATATATATGCAGTGGGTACGGAAAGTATTCAGACCCCCTTAAATTTTTGCCTCTGTTATATTGCAGCCATTTGCTAAAATCATTTATTTTATATATATATATATATATATATATATATATATATATATCATATATCAGTTTTTTTCCTCATTAATGTACATACAACACCCCATATTGACAGAAAAACACAGAATTGTAGACATTTTTGCATATTTATTAAAAAAGAAAAACGGAAATATCACATGGTCCTAAGTATTCAGACCCTGATATATAGTGACACTCATATATTTAACTCAGGCGCTGTCCATTTCTTCTGATCACCCCAGCTAGCTCCAGTTCTGTCAGGTTGGATTAGTGCCCAAATAATTTGTGTTTTATTGTTTACATTGATATTTTTGGTAATAGATGTTTTAATTATGTTGTCTGGCGTTAATGAAGCATTAATGTAGAGCCCTGGAGTCTATGGCCCTGGCCCTGGCCCAATTTAATCCCTGATTGTAGGCTACTTATTGTTTTGATGCAAAATACTGGTCGTTAAGGCCACTTAATAAAAATTTTTATTTATATGTAAATATAAAATATTTTTTTATAGCAATGGTTAATTTTCTGCTTTCTTAAATTAAACTGTTGTTATTATTGATGGTTAAATTGTAATTTTCTTGTAAAATGTATGCATTTATAGAAATTGGCCATTAAATATGTTGTTGTTATTATAGTTAATATATTTATTAAGCTCAAGGTCACTTTATAAGAAAATTTCACTTATTATTTTTATTCATTTAGACAATTTATTGGTAGGTCACAAATGAGCCACAGTGTTCAATAGGAAATCATTTATTTAAATCAGTTCTGTGAGGCTAGTTGGGACAACATTAGCAGAATTGATTTATTTATTTGCATTTATTCTGCAATTAAATATCAATCATTCATGTATACATTGTGTTTTTTCCTATGTAACTCTGTCTATCTCTCTCTCAATCTTTCTTTCTCAGGTACCCATGTGATGGAGGGATCAGGCAGGATGCTGGTAACTGCAGTTGGAGTCAACTCTCAGAGTGGCATCATATTCACTCTGCTGGGAGCCGGGGAAGGGGAGGAGGAGAAGAAAGAGAAGAAAGGTAGGTGTAAGAAGGAAGACCATCAAATGCCAACCAAAACGTGCCGTAATGCTCAGAGAAAATGCTGAGGCTAGTGTAGGATGTAGTGAGAATTACTGCACACGTTGTGAGTATCACTACCAGACAGTGGAGAATGGAGAGAGGGAGTGGGAGATCCTTACATAAGAGAGAGATGGCTTGGATATGAATGGAGGACCAGTGGGCTCAGAGCCTGCAGGAATATTTATGAATGGTAAGATGAGCAAGACAGACAAGCAGAGCTCCACTGCTGCAAACTTTATGGCCCATGTCATGGGTAATTTAACCTGCAGCCAACAGAGGAGACTGGAGTGAAGGGAATTGAGAAGGATTAGGAGTTATATTGGAGGAGGCTGATTAATTATTCAGAGAAAGGGAACGAAAGAGAGAAACAGAGAGAGGGAGAGAGAGCAAAGGTTGGATGTGGGTGGATGAAGGATGAAGTGGCGCCATGTTCTGCTACTGTCCCACTGAAACGCTCTGTATGTGTCATCAGCCACCAAATAGACTTAGAACTGCCTCACAATCACAACTCAATTGTCTTTTTTGCTTTTATGAAGGTGATTTGTTATATGTGTATATCTTTTCTGATACCCATAATTGTAAATGAGTAGAAAGCACATACAGTATGACAAATACTGTCAACAACCCTTTTTTATTCACTATTTAGGATTTGAAGTAAAAAATTATATGAATGCATGAGGGATAGTGTATATTTAGTTTTTTCACCCTTCAAAGATTTTTGCATTTCTACATGGTGAATTTTTAAAATACAAGTATTTTATATTGTGTCTCAATTAACAGAAAGCCATAAAAGATAAATGTATAATAATTTGGGCTATCAATAAATTAATAAATTACTCAATTATATTTAAGTTATTTTATATGTATATATAGTGTTCATATCCATTTTCATTTCAGTTTTTGTTTAACTAAATTAAAATTAAATTAATTAGACTTAAATCAAATGATAAAACTAAAATATTTTTATTATATATAATATTTCAGTTACTGTTTATTTTATTTAAAGAATTTTTCTTTTTTAGTTTCAGCTTTAGTTTTGGCTGTGCAAAGCCCCCAAATGATGGTAATTAAAAGACATTATATTAGAGTATTTCAGTAGACCAAAATATTTTTAAGATTCACACTATACGTGAGCTTTAATCCTTTTGTGGTATTTTTTTGTTTGTTTTGTTATTGATCTATATCTCTGGCCACTAAAAGTGAAATGTAGTCAAAACACATCTGAAGATCCCTCCGTTCTGTTCCATTCTGTAGCTCGAGAATCTTTGCTGATAATTAATAGTTTAACGCTGAATTAACTAGATTACTAATTTAGTAATTTAACTAGAATGTAGACAGCTCAAATACCTGTTACACAAGAATTAGAAAACATTTTTTTTACATGAAGCAGAATCATTCTGTACTATCAGTACTTTTGGCTTTTTTCAGTTGCCCTTAATACCACATGATCATCATTAATTTGTCTTTTTTCTTACTTCTACCACCACTCAATCCTAATGATTTCCCACAATCCCCCTCCTCCACACCTGCATTATCCCTTTGTTTCGCTATCCAATCAGAGGACAGTAGTTACTCTCTAACAACTATGGCCAAACCGAGTGGCATCACCAATGGTACGTAATTCACAGCCCTGTTGTCGTAAATCCACTGGAGTTACAGAACACCTTCAACATAGATTAAGTGACTACAATAAGCAGTAAATAGAGTCAGATTAGCCCAGAATTGTGGTGGAGCGGTTTAACATGTCATAGTTTAAGAGCTCAGCTCAATGTGTGTGCCGTTTGTGTGTCTGTTTCCATAGTTCTGTGCGCTCTCATTTTCCCCACTCAAGAACACTGTGTGCCCTGTCTCTCATTCTGTCTCTGTCTGTTGCTTTTTATTCCCTTGTTCCCTCTCTCTCTCTCTCTTTCCCCCTTTCTTTCTCTGTCTTTCTCTCTCACAGGCAAGCAGCCAGAGGCAGCTGTGGAGACCAATCAGAATAAAGGTACCACAGGGATAGTAGAGTAGATGAATGGAGAGAATGAGGGGTTAATTATTTTTTTGTTGTGGAAAATTTCTGTGGACTCCTCAATTATGCTGTTGCTATATAAGGATAGCAATGGGAAATATAATGGCTAATACCATGTATGCACACAGCCACATACATAACACGTGCTCTTTTTGTAACATCACCCTCAGTTTCTCAATGGCATACATGACGACCACTTCCTTGCATAGTACATTGTAACCGTAGTTCATTGTTTCTGGTGTCGAGGAAAAGCACCCAAACACATTTTGCTGAATAGTGCCAGCTCTGTAGAACTCGAGAACTTGTTGTGGTCCGACTCCGTGTTTATGCTGTGCGTGTTCACATTTGTCTTGCTTTCCTTCATTTGTGTGTCCACTGTATGTGTTTACACCACTTTGGGGCGTAAATCTTCAGTGTGTGGCATGAAGGTATTCAGAGCTTTGAATGAGTCTCGTCATGCCGGAGGCCTCTCACGATGCCTCTGAGTTGTGACACGACAGATTTGTTGTCCATATGTTGTGACGCTAACTCATGTCCCGCCCACCAGCCAAAAAGCAGGATGGAGCCGTTGCCATGGAGATGCAGCCTCTGAAGAGTGCGGAGGGCGGAGAAGTAGAGGAGAGAGAGAAGAAAAAAGCCAACGTGCCCAAGAAGGAGAAGTCTGTACTGCAGGGCAAACTCACCAAACTGGCTGTACAGATTGGCAAAGCAGGTGCGTGGGACTTCATGTGGCCAATTACGAGGTGATGTCATATGGAAAGATAAATCACCTTACTTTGACACACTTACACTCTGCTGTGTTGATCCTATTGTCTTTTATTTTTAATCCTCATACAAAGCTATATTCAATTCTGAAGAATGTTAATTGAAGCAAAATGTTACTGTGACAGTATTCCATTACTTCTTAAAAAAGTAACAATTTATGATGATTTTTATTTGAAGGTAACATGTTAAATGGCTTTTGTCACTGTGAACAGAAGCACTTTCTGTTTATGTTACATTGTTACTTTTTATAGAATGTTACTTTTGTTACATTTTCTCACAGATCATTGAGAGGAAGTGCTGTATTACTTTGTATGTAAAGCAATTTGTTCAGTTTTCTGCTATTTTTTCTCACGGTTAACTGAGAAAAAGCCCTAGCTAATTGTATTACATTGTTACTTTTTAATTACTTTTGTGATATATTTTAGTACTTTTGTTACTTTTATGGGAAGTAATGTGTTCAATTTTGTGCTACATTTTCTCACTGTTAACTAAGAGGAAACCCTTTGTAATCGTATTACATTGTTACATTTTAAGAAGTTTAACACGCTGCTTTTGTTATATATTTTTTACGGGAAGTAACAGGTTAGATTTTGTGCTACATATTAACAGTGTTAACATTGTTATATAAGTTTATATATATATATATATATATATAAAACATTAATTGCTCTCCCTCATGTCGTTCCAAACCCATAAGACCTTTGTTCATCTTCGGGACACCAATTAAGATATTTTTGATGGTATCAAAAAAAAATATCAGAGCCAATATCAGAGCCTGACACTCTATAGACAGAATACAACTGAAATGATCCCAGGTCAAGAAACGTAGAAAAAACATTGGTAAAACGGTCCATGTGATCTCAGTGGCTCAACTACAGTTTTGCAAAGGAGAATACCTTTTTTGCGCAAAGAAAAAAAAAATACATAATTTAACTTCTCCCGTGACTTACGTCTTCCGCCATTTTAGAGTATCACAATGCAGTTCATACACAAGCTATAACGTATTTGACATAATCAGCCTTGTTTACATCCAAGGAAAGCATGCGCATGTAGGTAATCTGCAGTTGTTTACACCTAGAAGGAAGCGTACGCATGTGTTTAATAATATCTAAAATGGCGGAAGATGTAAATCATAGGTGTTATTTTGGTTCTCTTTGCGCCAAAAAAATATTCTCATGGCGTTGAGCCACTGATTGGACTGTTTTTACTATGTTTCTGGATCTGTGATCCTTTCAGTCGTATTGCTGTCTATTAACATGTTCATTTGTGTTACGAAGAAGAACGAAGGTCTTCTGGGTTTGGAACGGCACAAGGGTAAGTAATAGATATAATTTATGGGTGACGTTTGTTCTCCAAACCTTCATATATTCTCACAAGCAATGGAGTGTAAGTACTGATCAGTTGTTACTTTTTATGGAAAATAACGTTACATGTGCTACATTTTGTCACTGTTAACTCTGAGGAAGTATTATCTAATTGTGTAAAATTTTTATTTTTCATGGAATGTAACACATTTTATTACATATTCTGTAAGGGCTGATTAATTGTGTTTTATGGAAAATAATGTGTTACATGTTGTGCTACATTTTGTCAGTGTTAACTGTAAGGACGTTCCAGCTAATTGTGTTACATTGTTAATTTTAATTGGAATTATTTATGGAAATTAATGTTTTAAGTTACTTTTGTGCTACATTTACACTGTTAACCTAGCAGAAGCACTATCTGAAAGTAAAAAGATAAGCATAAATGTTTTCACTTACAGTCACAAAAGTTTATGATGAACACAATTAATTATCATAAAAAAGACAAAAGAAAAAAATATACCCCAATTTTTATTTTGCTAAATAATTAAACAATTACAAAATATTTAGATTTTATGCTGTAATTTAGATTTTTTAATTAGTTACTTATAGTCAATTGACTGACTATAGATTGATCTGCAAGTATCCTGAAGATGTATTTATTATATTGTTTTGTTTGTAGGTCTTGTGATGTCAGCCATTACAGTTATCATCCTGGTGCTGTACTTTGTGATTGAGACGTTTGTGGTGGAGGGGCGGAGCTGGTTGCCCGAGTGCACACCCGTCTACGTGCAGTATTTTGTTAAATTCTTTATCATTGGTGTGACTGTGCTAGTGGTAGCTGTGCCTGAGGGTCTTCCCCTTGCTGTTACCATCTCCCTGGCCTATTCAGTTAAGGTGAGAGAGAACAGGTGCAGTGTGTGTATGTGTGTCTAAACAGCAAATCTAATGTATTGTAGAGATAACAGACTACATAAGCAAAATACACACAAAATAAACACGTTTTTTCAGAATGTTTTTTCATGTATTATTTTTTAGCATGTTTTTGCTTATGTCAACACTGTTTCTTCAAAACCCAAATCATCTATTGCTGTTAATTCAGAAAATGATGAAGGACAATAACCTAGTGCGTCACTTGGATGCTTGCGAGACAATGGGCAACGCCACTGCCATCTGCTCTGACAAGACCGGCACCCTCACCACCAACCGCATGACTGTAGTGCAGGCCTACATCAACGACCAGCACTTCCGTGATATCCCCGACCCCAGCCAGATCAACCCCAACACCCTAGAGACGATCATCAATGCCATATCTATCAACTGCGCCTACACCTCCAAGATCATGGTGAGAGATTGGATATCATGAATTAAAAAAAAAAACATATATTCAGACTTATCTTGTTAAGCCCTGATTGAAATGGTCTTCAGATGTTCTAGATGGTAAAAACACAGCAGGGGTTGCTAGTACTTTACTATAAAAAACATGGTAGTTACAGAATGAACTTAAATTTACTGTAAAGAAATGATAATGGTATATTCTTTTAATTGATATCAAATTAATATTACATCCTACTACTTAGTTGTGTGCCTGTATAATATACTGATAACCAAATCTGTACATTTTACAGTATTTTACTCCTATTTCTCCTATTAAAGATTTCACTGTAAGTAAGACAGCTTCCTGTTAACCAAATAACAGATAAATAGTACCTTAGTATTTTTACAGAATTATACTGTTAAAATGACAAAAAAAAAAGTTTACAGTTCTGTCTGGGAGACCATCATGCCAGCTTAGGCTGGTAAAATAGATTTTTAGGAGGGAAGCATTATTTTAGTCTATAAAGAATTTACTGTTGTACTGGGTTGTCAAAGATCTTCGGTCCAAATCTTATCATTTTTTGTCTCTTGCTTCTTTTCAATTCTCTTGTAGCCACCAGATGTGGAAGGTGGTCTGCCCAAGCAGGTTGGTAATAAGACAGAATGTGGTCTGCTGGGCTTCCTGCTGGACTTGAAGAGAGACTATGTCCCTGTGAGAGAGCAAATCCCAGAGGAGAAACTCTACAAAGTCTACACTTTCAACTCTGTACGCAAGTCCATGAGCACTGTGGTGCAGATGCCAGATGGAAGTTTCCGGCTCTACAGCAAAGGAGCGTCTGAGATTGTTTTGAAAAAGTTAGTAAACCACAAGAAGATCTACAGTAGACTATTTAAACTGTAACTATGTTGGTTGTCATTAAACACCTTCCTGTTTTTTCTTCTACCTCAGGTGTTCCTCGATTCTTGGTGCCAGTGGTGAAGCACGTAGCTTCAAGCCACGGGACCGAGATGAGATGGTGAAGAAAGTGATCGAGCCCATGGCTTGTGAAGGCTTGCGAACCATCTGCATCGGTTATCGTGATCTTTCCGGCGAACCCGAGCCTGACTGGGAAAACGAAGCTGAAATTGTCACCGATCTGACCTGCATCGCAGTTGTGGGGATCGAGGATCCCGTTCGACCTGAGGTACAGTATGCAGTGAGAACATGGTCCCTGTATCCTTGGCATGCAGTTTCTCTTTTCAAGCATTTCTCTGCATTCCTCCTGCAGGTCCCTGAAGCCATCCGCAAGTGTCAGAGGGCAGGCATCACTGTGCGCATGGTCACCGGCGACAACATCAACACAGCACGAGCTATTGCTGCCAAGTGTGGCATCATTCAGCCTGGGGATGACTTTCTGTGCCTGGAGGGTAAAGACTTCAACCGAAGAATCAGGAATGAGAAAGGAGAGGTTCGTGAAAATTGAATCTCAGACATCTCATGGCCAAAACCAATACAGACTAAACTGAATCATGAATGTCCGTGCTCTGTGTACGTGCGTGCGTGTGTGTGTTCGTGTTATAGATTGAGCAGGAGAGGATTGATAAGATCTGGCCTAAACTCAGAGTCCTTGCACGTTCCTCCCCCACGGACAAACACACTCTCGTAAAAGGTGAAATGCTCTTTCTACTCATCATTCTCAAACCCAGACTCACTTGAATCTTACTGGACCCTACCATGTGTGGTACAGGAATTATGTAGTGTTAATTAACATTTTTACATTTATAATCACATTTATTTACATTTAAATGTACTTTTTACAGGTTTTATAGCTTTTATAGCTCTACATATATTAGATCAAGAGATCATGAGAAAGTTACACTACTGTTTAAATGTCAGTAAGATTTTTTTATGTTCTCTTATGCTTACCAAAGATGCATTTGTTTGATCAACAACACAGTAAAACAATAATATTGCAAAATATTTGTAATATTTCAAATTAGCCTTTTCTGCTTTAATATGTTTTCAATTTTATTTATACCTGTGAAGGAATTGTTACATTTTCAGCAGCCATTACTCCAGTCTTTAGCATCACACGATCTTTCAGAAATCATTCTAATATGATGATTGTGCTAAAGAAAAAACATTTTATACTTAAAATTATTCATGTTATTATTAGAAATTATGCAAGCATTATTATTTAAAAAGATCAATGTACTTGAAAATATTTTTTGTAATATTTTTGTTCAAACTGATTTATTTTTTCAAAGAACAGTATCTATTTCAAATAAAAATCTTTTTAAACATTATAGATTTTTTTCTGTTTGTTTTTATCAGTTAAAGGGTTAGTTCCCATAAGACCTTCGTTCATCTTCAGAACACAAATTAAGATATTTTTGATGATATCAGAGAGCCATCCGACACTCCATAGCCAGCAATACATCTGGCATTGATCCCAGAAAACATTGGTAAAAACTTCACTTTTGCAACACTACGAGAATACTTTTTTTGCACAAAGAAAACAAAAATAACATAATTGCGCCACTGATGTCACATGGACTGTTTTAACAATGTTTCTGGATCTGGGATCATTTCAGTTGTATTGCTGTCTATAGGGGGTCGGATGGCTCTCTGATATCATCACAAATATCTTAATTTGTGTTCCGAAGATGAACAGATGATGTCTTATGTGTTTGGAACAACATTAAGGAGAGTAATTAATGACAGAATTTTCATTTTTGGGTGAACTAAGCCTTTAATGCATCCTACCTGAATAAAGGTATTCTTTAAAAAAGCAAACCAAAAAAATATAAACAGTGATGAAAATTTAGTAAAATGTGTCCAAATTGTTGACTGTTGCAGGAGTGTATTTACAATGTAAATTTGACACTCAGTAGGACGCAACATACAGTCAATTTAAATGTATCAGACTGATGAATTCATGTTCTGTGGTGGCAGTAGTTGTTTTCAGTGATTGGTCAAGGTTATGTGCTGGCTGGTAATTGTTTGCTGGTTGATGATGCCATTGTGTAGGCATCATTGACAGCACTGTGCTGGAGCAGAGACAGGTGGTGGCTGTAACTGGCGATGGGACCAATGACGGGCCAGCTCTCAAGAAGGCAGATGTGGGCTTTGCAATGGTAAGCACATCTGATGAACAATTCTCTCTAATCTATTCATATATTCGTCCTTCCATCCAAGAGGTAGTTGAGAGATGAGTAATGGTAGGAGATGAATATTGATTTATTAGAAGCTCTACTTATATCATGTTCACCCAACAAGGGTGTATAATAACACAGGAAGATCTCCGGTGAATAAAAGCTACTTTTCTCCAATGAATCTGATTTTGATGCATGTATTACAGTTTCTAAATCGCTTGCTCTTTCTCTCTCTTGCCATCTCCAGGGTATAGCAGGCACTGATGTAGCTAAAGAAGCCTCTGACATCATCCTGACCGATGATAACTTCTCCAGCATTGTGAAGGCTGTCATGTGGGGGAGAAATGTGTATGACAGCATCTCCAAGTTCCTGCAGTTTCAGCTTACTGTCAATGTAGTGGCCGTCATTGTAGCTTTCACCGGGGCCTGCATTACACAGGTAGCACACACACACACACACAAACCACTGTCAGTAGTATAATTTAGTATAATTAATAGTGCTGGGCAATGATTAATCGCGATTAATCGCATCCAAAATAAAAGTTTTTCTTTACATAATATA
>JAUCMS010000050.1:8924923-8945259 GCA_032357445.1 Enteromius radiatus | reverse complement strand
ACGCATATATTATGTAAAGAAAAACTTTTATTTTGGATGCGATTAATCGCGATTAATCATTGCCCAGCACTAATAATTAATATTTTATTTTAAGCTTTTGTGATGTGTCAGTTTTATCATTAAAATAATATTTATATATATCCTTCATTTTATTTTAGTTTGGTAACTTATTGCTCCAACTTAAATGTATTTGTTTATTATTTTAGTTCATGTGTGAATGTATGGTACAATGTTATTTACCTCCAAACAAATTTATTAATTGTCTCTAAAAAGTTCAGGCTGTGGTGATACACTTACAATTGGCCAAATTTTTTGAGGATTTGAAAGCAGAAATGGGAAACTAATATGTTTTACAAAAGCACTTTTTTCTGTTAAAACGTAAAACATATTTTTGGTGCTCTTCATTTGATATTCGCCATTTAAGATATATATATATATATATATATATATATATATATATAATTTTTAGTTTATTTGATAGGGACAGTGTACAAGTGCACCAAATCCTCCTATCATAAGATCCTGGCCAGTTCAACAATGCAGAAAAGCTACCATGACAATAAAATGACTAAAATGTTTTTGACTAAAATGTTTATTAGTTTCAGTGACATTTATTCCTTCATTCTTTCAGTTTTTTTTCTTGCACCTCTAAAGCACTTTTTATTGTATTTATGCATAATTTTCCCTTATCTTGAGACCCACATATGTATATACTGTATAATAAAAAATAGCTCATCTTACCCTATTGTGATTTAGATAAAATTATAAAAAACTGTTGCAGTGCTGTAGAACTATTAACTTTTTCCTCACTACAAGAATAGCAGTGTACAAAGAATTGCAAGATCATTACTTTTATAAATAATTGCTACATTGCACAGCACTACAAAAACATCAAAGGCTTTTCCAAGCCTTTACCAAATTTGTTTAGCCAATATCCTTTTATAATAGTTTTAACTGGGGGTGCTTTTGATTGCATGCAAAAATGGATATGTGGTGTGAAAGCGTGAGAAAAGTGACAATTGCGTGAGTCTCATGGCAGTTGGCAGCCCTGCGGTAAATGAAAGACGGCCACTCTAGATCGCTGATAGCTCTGTGTCATGCAGGTTAGGAGAACTGACTGCATTGCACCTCTAAAGCACATAGCAAAAGGAAGGAAGCTATAATTAAATCAGCCACTGAGCCTCCTGCAGGAGACTGTTAGTACTGCACACACTTCACTGGCCAAGAGCGTAATTCAGTATCTTCATCTGCAACCTCTATGTGTTTGTGTGTAGGACTCTCCGCTAAAAGCAGTACAGATGTTGTGGGTCAATCTGATCATGGACACATTTGCCTCTTTGGCTCTTGCCACTGAGCCGCCCACCGAAGCTCTGCTGCTTAGGAAACCCTACGGGCGCAACAACCCCCTCATCTCGCTCACAATGATGAAGAACATCCTGGGTCATGGAGTCTATCAGCTCGTCATCATCTTCACCCTGCTGTTTGTCGGTAGGACAGAGTTCAAGGATCAATATGTGTTGTTTTACATTATTTATAAGAAGAATAATAGTGTAGCAGCTTACAATGCAGACTTAACATTACAGTTTTCAATATGTGGCATATACTTACATACAGTATTCATTTAGCAGATGCTCTGAGAGTGAGAGCAATACTAGCATAAGCAACTGACCTAAAGACGGGAAAAATGAGTGCATGCTGAGTGCACCTTTAAAACTTTTAAGAGCAGTTTAATTTTGTATGCTTTCTTCTCTTTCATCCTAACAAGGAGAGAAAATCTTCAACATCGACAGCGGCCGTGACGCCCCTTTACACTCACCCCCATCTGAACACTACACCATCATCTTCAACACCTTCGTCCTAATGCAGCTCTTCAACGAGATCAACGCTCGCAAGATTCACGGCGAAAGGAACGTGTTCGACGGCATCTTTGCGAACCCTATCTTCTGCAGTATTGTTCTGGGAACATTTGGAGTGCAGGTCAGAGATACTGTTTGCATTGTGCTCTATGAGCAGTTTCTCCAGGTTTCTGCAGAATGTGAACCCCATCATTAACAAACTAAATTTGTAATCAATATTTTGTATTGTTTGCTTTTTAAAAAATCTTTTAAACAAGATGAATTTGAGAAGCATAGATAATTTCTTATAGTATATTTTGGCTAATTTATTCATACTTGAAGCTAAAAAAAAATGCTTTAGTTACTGACAGAATTTTCATTTTTGGGTGAACTATCCCTTTAGCATCAATATAGAATTTGTGGCACATCCTGATAAATAAAATCCATTCACTTTTGACAGGTGTGTGAATGAAAGCTAATGGAAACCGAATCAGAAATTCTTCAAAATAGCATTTTATTTAATAATAGCATTTATAACAGGTTTAAAACAGTAAATGATGAAAGAATATACATTTTGGGTGATTTATATAGATTATTTTTGAATTAAAAAGTCTATCTGGAATAACAATTCTACCTGTCCATGAGATTGTATGAAAGGTGGCATGAGAGGTTGACTGATGTACAATGTAATTTCCATTGTGTTGATTAGGTAAGTGTTTACTTAGTTGTGTTCTGTTGATCTGTGTGCAGATTGTGATCGTGCAGTTTGGGGGCAAGCCCTTCAGCTGTGCCCCTCTCAATGTGGAGCAATGGCTGTGGTGCCTCTTTGTGGGAGTTGGAGAACTGCTGTGGGGTCAGGTAAAAGCAAGAAACATGAAAAACAAATAAGGAGAACACAATCTTTGTGTGACTGAAGGTGTCAAGCATTTCTTCAAGTTTTTTAAAGTTTAAGATCTTTTTCCCCAAAGAATCTGATTCATTAGCTGATATTTGGCTGGTTTGAAATTACTGCATCAGCTGAGAAATTTGCTAGACTGCCTTATATCCTATCCTTATATCCTACCTAGATGCATGTTTTAATATATTTTTAGTGACTTTAAGAATATTGAAATAAATGTCAATTATTTTATGTGCATCTAATATACTTCAATTTTCAATTGTATTATACAGTACACTTCATGACCACTATGTGAAGACCCAAACTGTGTGCCACAAGTAATTAATTTAATGTCCATTAATTGGGAGTTTTATTGCTACAGCAGCTTCTGCTCTTTAGGGAAGGCTTTTTTCTACTAGATGTTGAAACATAGCTGTTTGAATTTGCTCCAATTAAGACACAAGAGCATCAGTGAGGTCAGGCACTGATGTTGGGTAATGAGGTCTGGCTCATAGCGAATTCATCCCATGGGTGTTCAGTCGGGTTCAAGTTCTCCCATACTTGGTGGACAAGCTCTTTGGTTTTTATCTTACTGTGAATATTTGTCAGTGGATGCATGATCGATTTTATGCATCTGAAAGTCTTATGAGTTGGTGCCAAAATAGACAGACATGTAAAAAGGTGCTAAAAGTGGTTTTTAATAGAACGCTACTTAGAAAATATCCCCAATTGTCTGTTAATTTCACCACTAAATCTGATAGAACGAAGTACTTTTAATTGTAAGGGGCGTCTATGTTTTTGGCCATAGTGCCATCCTGGTGCTGCATGGGACAAAATGTGGTTATTTAAGACTTGATAGAGCTGAACAATAACTGTGAAGATATCTATTTTGCCTATTGTGGCTGATATGATAAGCTAATTATTTTCATGTTAAAGGCACAATATGTAAGTTTACACCACTAGATGTTGCATTTTCAAAACAATAACAGAGGCAAAGTTCGATGACGCAATGATGGAGCATTGAACATCCGGAGATGTTGTTTTCACAAATCATGCTCATGGATGAAAAGCTCATTTATATGTGTTTTATCACCTAACCACCTGCACATGACTATTACTTGCACAATTAATAATATATATTTGCGTACCCATCTATTAAAACACACGCGAGAGCAGAGTCTCTGTCCAGTCCGAGTTTTTTGCGATGCTCTCTCCATTTTGGAAACGCCACACCGATATTTGTTCTCGCTTTATTTCATTGACTGTTCTAATATCTTCTTGCCTCGGTTTGTATACATCTACGTTTTTTGGGATTGTGGAGAGTGTAATCATGATCCATGATATCAAAATGCACTATAAATAACTTCCACTTCCACGTGTTGCCATAGTATCATAGGGAGGATATCGCGGATATTGCGTCATTGGAACAGGGACAGTTTGTTATTTAAATCTGAAGTTTCTTTGAATTGACAAATTCTACAGAACTTTTGAAATAAAGTAAGCACACAACTGCAAGAAATATAAAACAGAGTGCAAGTGGGTTTTGGATATTTTATTTCAAAAATCTTACATATTGTGCCTTTAAGGCTAATCTAAAAAATATGGATTATTTTGTCTAAATACATGGATGAAAAAAGGAACAAGAGCATGCACAGGTAAATATATATAATAGGCTACCATTCAAATATTGACAGCCCTTATAGGGCGGAGTTTTGGTAAAAAGGGGTGTGTCTAATTCAGTTTCAATCAGTTCCAGATTTGTAGCATTTTTAAAAAGATGAGATTTCTACATATTTTTGCCCATTTATTGTATAAACTGTATATCTAGCACTGCTTACCATCTTACACTCTCAGTCATTCAGCTCCTCTTTTCATCTCAGGTGATCGCTACCGTGCCCACTAGTCACCTGAAGTGTCTGAAGGAGGCGGGCCATGGGCCAGGGACAGACGAGATGACGGAGGATGAGCTGGCTGAGGACGAGGAGGAGATAGACCACGCTGAGAGGGAGCTACGCAGGGGGCAGATCCTATGGTTTAGAGGCCTTAACCGTATCCAGACTCAGGTGCTGTGCATGAGACCCCTTACCTCTGACCAGTCAATCCCTCTGGTAGAAATAGTTAGAGCTCTAGTCACCTGTATGGTTTCCACAGACAGTAGAACTTATGTCTCCTCAAAGAATGCTCTTTTGCTTTTCCTTTCGTTTCTTCCTCTTCTCTCCTCGCTCTCTCTAGACCCTCTCTGAATCACCAACATTAGTTCATCCTTGCCTTCTTAGTCTTCTCCTTCTTCCTCTCCTTCACTACTCTATCTCTGTCTCTGCTTCCCACTGTTGGGACCCTTCACTAAATGCGTATAGATTTCCCCCAACAAGAATCTATAACATTCCCTCCCCCTTCCCGCGCACAGAGCTCTGTTTTGTCACTCTATTATGTAACTCGAGTCCTTTAAAGTCCTAATTTATTGCTTAGTAACTCATTTGGCTCAGAGTCACAGCCCAGAATCAGTCGCAGCCGGCACGCTGCTTGGGACTTGAGAATGTTGCTCCTCAGGCTTGATAGAGCTTGATAGATTTGCTGAGGATCTGAACAATGTTTGACTCTGGGGATGCACCAGAGCATTAAAGATCTTGTTGATGATGCTAATTATTTTCATGTTGTGGCTCTATCTATACTATTTTGTTTTAAATTTTAAGTTAAGAAATTTAAAACTAAAAATCAATTCATTTTAAATGCTATATGTGATGTACAGTCTTCAGTGTCACATGATCCATTAGAAATCAGTGTAATATCCTAGTCAAGAAACAAATGTTATTATCAATGTTAAAAACATTTGTGTTGTTTCATATTTTCGTAGAAACTATTATATATTTTTCAAGGTTTTTTTTGATGAGCAGAAAGTTCAAAAGAATAACCTACAGTGTACTTGAGATTTTTTTTGTTTTTACTTTTGAAACTTTACTGTAATTTTCATCAATTAAATTTGTCCTTAATCATTTCTTTCTGGAACAAAACTTAACAAGTAGTGTATCTACTAAAACAATAAGATAAACTTCTAATATCTACTGATATAGTACCGATTCGTAATGCTTCCTTATCTTACGCATTAAGGCTTGTAATATTATCATGAATGTGAGAAGAATATATTAGAAGTACAGTACAAGAGTTCTTATTTTGATTTGACCTGCATATATAATCAACCAAATGTGTATTATACTATCTTGTTTCTCTGTCCATTTTCTGTTCACTCTTTCTCTCTACAATTTTCAACTCAGCTCACAAGGTTTTTGTTCTTATGCTAATCGCAGCTCTCGGTCTGGGCTCTATCCATGACTTGAAGTGAGATTTTCTCTCTTTATGTGTTTTGGTTTGCTTAGAATTGTCGTGTTCTTGCTCTTTAAACTGTGGTAGGAGAAACTTAATAGGATCTTTGTGAAAAGATCTGTTTTGTGGTACACTTGTGAGTTGTTAGTATTGCTTTTGTTTCCTGAGCAGAATTGCACTAGGTACATAAATGATATTAAAGGTCAGCAGATGTGAATGAGGTGGGTCGTAGTGCCTGTTGGTTTATGGCACTGTAACTTTAGAAAGAGCTTTTATAACAGAAAGCTTGCATGGAAGATGTAGCACTCACTCTTTTGGCCATGTTCTTGCCAATATACACCATCACTGAGCGGACTTGATGTCCGATGGGATAGCAGAGCATTATATAGACATTTTTTTTTAATTTGGAGTACACGGTATAGATTGCTGAAGTGCTTGTAAAGCTCCTTACAGGGTTTCCATCGATTCCTTCACTGCTCGACACTGAGTAGGCAAAACACGACACACATTATAGCAGCTAGCCTCATATCATCAGTCAGCCTAATCTAATCACGGCTTTCATCCTGCGTGACTCCACTGAGGAGAGCACCTCCATTTCTCTGTGTTGTGTTTTTGACACAGGGCATTTGCAGATTAATTATCAATGAGGTCTTATGCAAGATGACTGCATATTCTTACGGCATTTCCCATTTCAGTTTGGCCTGGTTCAACTTCTTAAGGGCTGCATGTAAAATTGATTCAGCGCACAAAGTGAATTTCAGAGAAGTGAAACATTTGGGGTGGTGTGGTTGCAGAGGCATCCATTTGTTGTGTTAGCTTTTATTACAAGTAATGCTCAGTGAAGTTATCTTGTGCAGTCTATTTGATCTTTTAACAAAGCTATTGAGAAACAAAAGAATACCGCAGTGACATCCACACTCTATTTCTGGAAAAACAGAACAGAATCCTGATAAATTAACTGACAGTGCAGCATGCTTCTTTAAGTGAAATGCATTGGCAGCTAGTTTATGTATTCTTGAGTAAATATGATATTGAGGAATCGATGTTTTATTATTTATTGATATGACTTGGTGGTCTTGGTGGTCAGCGATTAATTGCGTTTGTGACCGAACAAGTTATTACATTTTGATGAATGATTATGAAGACTTTTATTCTCTTTGTTATATTATGCACCAAAAAATAATCACTCTTAATAAGACCCAGATCTTGTTCTAAGAAAGTAAACTGGGTCAATTATGATTTTAGCATGACTTTCATTATGATCCTTTTTGGACAGTTAACTCAAAAATGAAAATTGTGTCATTGTTTCCTCAGCCACATGTTGCTTTATGTATGACTTTATTTCTTCTGTGGAACCCAAAAGAAAAACAATGATGCCAGCTCCCACATAGTGACCTCCAGTAACAGCTTTGTGAAGATTAGACTAAACAAAAATTAAAACTCTTGTTTTTCGCAGCAAAAAAAAAAAAGAACGACATGAGGAAGAATAAATAATGACAGAATTTAAATTTTGGGGTTAAAAACTATCCTTTTAATGTCTAAAGATGTGTCACATAGTACACAATGGCAACATAGCTTTGTCTTCTCCTACGGGGTGAAGTATCACAAGCATATTTTCTCCTCGCTCTCCTTGCTCTTTCTCTCTCTTTCTTGCTCTGAAGTGTGTATATGATGTGGTTCTTTCTCTCTCCTGCAGATGGAGGTAGTGAGTACGTTCAAGAGAAGTGGTTCGTTTCAGGGTGCAGTGAGACGTCGATCCTCTGTGCTCAGCCAGCTCCATGACGTAACCAATATTTCTACCCCCACTCATGTAGTTCTCTCCACTGCCAATGCAAGCGCCGCTCCCGGGAGTGAGTTCCCTGCTTTCCCTACCTGTGACAGACACTTACACACTCAAAAACACTCACCAAACATAAAAACTCTTATACACACACACACATGCTCCAAGCATTCCTCCTCACACACAGCAGCACATGCAACACCCCACCATGTGTGCTGTGGTACTTCTGTTCTGTATTTGAAAGCTTCTCTGTAGTCGTTTCTCTGTGACTGAGTGGTTCTTTGGCCTGTCTGGCTTTGACTGATCCTCTATGGGCCACTGTTTGTGTCTCCTCCCCCCCGAGTCCCTCCTCTCCTTCTCACGATTTCTGTGTGCTGTCTTACTGTGTCAGGCCTTTTCTCTTGGTGTTGGGTTCTTTGTTGTTTGAAGGTGTTGGTTTTATTTTCAAATCCCTGTTTCTCGATAAGCCATTCTCTGTCCTCTCTCTGTCCAAAACGAAACCATTTACCTACAACAGAATGTGTACAAAACACAGCATTAGTGTTAAGTGCGTGGCATAAAATAGCTTTGATTTGAATTTGATTTCTTTCTTTTTTTTAAAGCTGAAGTGGTTGTTTTTTGAGCAAATGGAACTGCAGAAAATATGTATCAGATTTCATAAACATAAACCTTTGGTTGGATATACAGATCCCAATCCAATTCCTTTGAGACAATGTAGTTTTAGAGAAAATACTTTTTGGACAAATCAGCCTACAAATCCATGGAATTTCCATGGATATTTTAAACTGTAATAGGGTAAAATTACACTTCAGCTTTAAAATAGCATATTCTTATATACATTTGGAAAACTGGCTATTAAAATATGCACAATATGACATATTAAATAATAGCATATAAAAGTATGTCTGGATATTGCAAGAAGAACCTGAATGTAGTCCAAAAAATCCACAGAGAGAACACAGAGAGAGCACTTATTTTCCGGGGGGCTTCTGTTGTCAAGCGTGGTTTGCTAAAAAGACAAGGTTGTACAGTAAGCAGAGCTACTCAATGTGCTGCACTGCTATGGCTTTTGAGCCTACACAGGGGTAAACCTTCGAGTATAAGCCCTATAAGGTTCTTCTCCCTCTGATAGTTCTCTCTGTCTCTCTCTCTCTCTTTCATTCTCTTTCCCTCTGCTACTTTTTTCCAGAAAAAGCATCTTGTAATTTCCATCGTGAGACTGTGTGAAAGCGTCCTCTAATGTCTCTGTGCTATTGAACATTCTCCCTTCCACAGATCCTCAAAGTTTTTTCTTTGTCCCATGGTTCACATGGTTCATGGCTTAAATCTATTTTTGCCTGTCTCCTGTTCTCTCCTCTGTAGGCATCTTCTAAACTCTTCTAAACTAACAGTCTTTCATTTTTCTATCAAAAGTACTCTAGAGATCATTCTTTAAAGGAATCAAAACAAGGGTTCAAAACAAGTTCAGCTCTATTGATAGCATCTTTGTTATGCTGTTGAAAATAATATCAGCTTGTCTGTCAGTTTACAAACACAAGCAAGGATTACAGATGCTGACAGTTGAGTAAAAAGTTTAAATTCTGTCTTAAAATACAATCACTGACTCTTCCAGGCCATTCCAAACCTGTATGACAATCTTTTGTCTTTGGGACATGAAATAAGATGCTTTAAAGAATGTTCATGCTGCTCTTTCACACAATTACCACCAACTCCACCATAAAAGTAGCATTCACGCTATATTTAAACTTCTTTATGAGAGGAACAGACCTATGTTTAAGTCGTTATATGCTGAAAATATTTAAGTCCTTCTATGGTCACCATTCACTTTCATTGTATGAAAGTTTGGGCTTGGACTTAGCAGTAAATATTTATTTTTATGTACCAACCAAAGAAATAAAGTCATGCAGGTTTGGAGCAACATGAGAGTAAATAAATGACTATAATTATAGTTTGTGTGAACTACACTTTAAGCTTGTTTTGAACCCAGAATAATGCTTTAATACACCATCATAGCATTTAATTAGTGATTTTAGGAGTGTGTATTATATGTTTATTTTTCTGGGAATAGTGGACTCCATTTTTTTTTCTAGCTATTTCTCCATCTTTGTGGTATTTTTTGGTTTCAGGCTAGAAATATTAATTACGACCACCACATGTCATTGCTGCTGACTGCTCTTTGATGCTTTGCTTCATGTGTATCTGTACATTTTTCATCACATTTTTCACTCCATGTCTGCGGACTTATGCTTATGTGGATGAAACGTGCCGCTCCACTCACTCTAGCCTTCTTTTTCAGCCCTACACATATCATTTCTGTAGTTTTTTTCACACTGCGATTTACAAACTCTAACGCCATTCTGTCAACCTCATGTTACAAATCAGACTACAGAAACATTTAGCGTGTCAATATCTTTGCCTAACTAGTATTTTTATTAATTTATGATGTATATATTTATACATCATCTTGAACGTATCTTTGAAAATCATTTCACGCCAGCAATGTAGCTCTTTAGAGAAGAAAACACTATATTTAGATCAATCATTCATCACAGCTCTCCAAAAACATACTTTTTTTCCCCTCACAGCTGTCTCACACACAAATGTTTGTTTAAAAATATTTGACGGATCTACGGATCAAGTTTGTTTTCATTTTAGGTTTTGTAAAGATGGGTGCACATTGCATCCAGAGGTTGAGAAGAGATGCAGCACTGCCAGTAACAGATTCATGTTTATCTCACTCATTTGCTCAAACATTTGCCTTGTACGGTAATGGTTCGCTGCTCAACACAGATGCTCCCTATCAGTAAGAGAGTCAGTGGAATATATTTTCACAAAGCGGAAAGGTCCAAGCGACGCTAATTTATTAAAACTTTGATTACTATCATCTGATAAAGATAATCATATTCATAGTCTGTGTCACTGTGCGAATTCTGTCATCAGATTATACAGTGCATTTTATAAAGTGTGTTGCTAAATGCATAATATTGTATAATTTTATAAAGATCACATTACGTTAAATTATTCATGATGCAAATATGTGAGATAAATCACATTATAGCAAAGAATATCAATACAAAATAAACATCGCTGCAATTAAAAACATTTTAGAATTTATACTTTGAGTTGCATTTATTGTATTAACAGAACAAAATCTGAAATTCACTACATGGAGAATTGCACTGTATAATTTAATATAAATGATGTCAGATCAGCAAAGACAGCAGTTAGATATATGGATAATTCACTGTAATTTTTGACCAGCTTCATTATTTGCCCATTATAAAGAGTGAAAATAGGTCCATTGATATCTTTATGCATAAACCTTTCTGAATGCATTTATACAAATTCAACATGAAATCATTATTTCATCACTGCTTCGTTAACTACTTCCTCTCCTTTCCTGCATCTTTTCACTTTGTCTGCTTCAAGTCTTTCTGTGTAGCTCTATTTTCATTTCAGACATCTTTGGGAAATATTTGTTGAGTAAAGAAGTCTCTTTTTTTTTTGGTTTTAACGATTAAAGTTTTTCCATCAAGCTTTTTTTTCTTTGAAGGACAGCGTGGGGGAGACAGTGGATAGTAATCTGGCATGCAAACATCCAGAACAAAAAAAAAAACAACCTCAAATCAGTTTTAAACTAACACACATTTCCCAAAAGTGGGCGATATACTCGAACGTTTACCTGTATCCATGCAAAAAAAAAAAAAAAAAGTTAAAGAAAGAAACTCAAAGAACAAAAATGAAAACAAACAGTTTCTTGATTCAGATTTGCATGACTTTTTCTCAACAAACAGGCTCTTTGGAAAAACAGATAAGCACTTAACCAAATGCTTGACCGTCCCTTCCTGTTTGTTTGTTTGTTTTGTCTCTTGTAAATTCTTTCTTGGTCATTTTAGCTTCTTTTCCTTTGCTGGGTGAGTGTTGAAGTGAGGGGTGGGCTGCACCGGCCTGTGGCCTCAGCAAAGGATCGTGCTCTCAAATCTGCTTCCTTCTGAATATATATACACACGAGAGACGCGTGTGTATATGTGCTCCAGCCGCATTTGAGTTACTCTTACAGCATGAGCCTGACTGCTTACCATCATGCATTCAAGTTTTTGAGTTTGTTTCTGTTCCTGTAACACGACGAGACAGCTGCACTGGAATGAGCGTTTTCTTTCTGATCGGTTCCCGTGCTCCTTCTTTTCTCTGCATATAGACTGAGACTGATCTCATCAGCACTCTTCAGCTCTTCTTCTCTGTGTGTCATCTGCACTCGACTGCTCTGCTGCATGCCAAAAGATGCTCGCTCACTCAATCTCTCTCACTGAATGTGCTTTTCCACACCTCTCTAAACATTCACAACTGAATCTGTCATCCGAACTGTAATCCAGGATAGTGTCCCTTACCGAGATAACAAAAACAACAACAAAAAATACAATTCAATTCCAGGCCTATGATACTGTACAAAGGTGTGATCCATTTGTGCTGATAAGGTGACTTTAGTAGAAACCAGAGATGCGGTGACCTTGTTTATTGTGCCTGCTCTGTTCTTGTCAGTGTGATAGTGCTTGTTAAGGTCTTCTGTCACAGTGGTTGGTGTCATGTAATTAATGGCTCAGTGCCAGGAAGTGACTAGTCATCATCATCCGTCTAGATGATGTCTCTGGAAATTTTATAACTTATCCTCTGGCAGTCAATGTAATCTGAGCTTGTGGAGAAATTTATCTTATAGGCACACTAGGGTAGACTCACTTCTGTAGATAATTTGCATGTGTTTCTTCAAATATGAACTTGATGCAGTATTTGTTGTAAAAAAAAAAAAAAATCTAAAAGAATGAAAACTTTTATATATAATCACAATAACAAGCTCAAAATAGTTTTTTTCAACATTTTTATTGTGAAAATTAATGTGCATTTTTTTACACAAATTACTGTTCCTTGTTTGTGCTGTAATAATAAACAGCAGATATAATTAAAAATAAAATATTTTTTTCATAACACCTATGTGTTTATATAATTATAATTATTATTATAGTTAATTTCCATTTGCATTAAATCACGACAGTAGAATGCAAACTGGAATAAAACTCATTTTAGTGATCAGGGTGATAGATGAGATTACAGATCCTTTGATATTTAACACCTCAGCCACATTATATCTTCACAGCTTATGACCTATTTTCACTCACTAACTGGCATTAACTGACATCATTGGCTGATGGCCTCATTTAGCATGTTGTCTCCATGGCTTCTGTTATGACATCACGATCACATTACTAGAGTGCCATTGCTTCCTTGTTGATGCACTCCTGAATGCTGCTAGTACACTTGAAGAGTATTTCATAACTCCTCCAAGAACAGCATACTGCATCACTGTGGGTGCGTCCTCCCTTCATGTCACCAGCCAGACCCCCAGTCATGCATCTATTCATAACATCCCCTTTGCTTAACATTGTGTTGCAGATTTTTCTTCCATTGGCTGTGTGTCTATGTGTGTATCAAGACATTCTCCCTTATGTTTCTCTTTCTCTTTGTGTCACTACTTCAGTTTTCACCTCTAAGTTGATATACACATTTATATTGGCTTTTTTTTTTTGGTACTTTGTGCTTCCATTCGTCTCTTTGTTTGAGGCCTGGTCGGTTTTCTGTTTTGGTCTTATGAGAATGTTCATCACCTTTCATTTCTGAGCGATAACTGTGAACTGACAGCTTGGGTCCATTTCCAGTGTCTTTGATTTGGTTTTATTTAGTTTGTCATTTGTCTTTCTTTGAGAAACTCTTAAGATCTGGTTGTGCAGCTTTAGTATAAAGCCTGTGTTTATCAGTATTAATCTAAAACATAAATGTGCATTGTGTAATTTCTTCAGCATAAAACCTAAAACAGAATTGCGATCTGTTTGTCCAGGGCATTATATGTACATGAATGATGACCAAAAAGGAAAGAAATTATGCTATTAGAAATCAGTAAAAAATGTGTGTACTGTTAGTAGTTTTTGTTACAAATTCCAACCTATTAAGCAATGTCCGATAAGCTAGAATGCTGAATATTTAGACAAGTAAAGAATAGCAAACTGTAGAGCTTATTAATTCCTAAATTAATTAGTGTGACTGAATCAAATGAAGTATACTTGGAATGCTACATATTTAGCAGTAAATGTTTGCATCAAAACTGAACTATACAGTTTTGACAATTTAGCATTTGAGTAAACATTTTTTGTGTGTTGTGAGTTTAAGCATTCACGTTTAAGGGTTTGCATCAAAACCAAAGTATACCTTGGGTTTAACCATTCACAGTAAAACTGAACCATACTTTAAATTTAAGCATTCATGCTAAAATGGAAGCATATATGTGCTTAAGCATTTGCATCAATTTTTTTTTTTTTTTCGCAATTCTGTTTTTTGTGACTTGAAATTTCACAATGCACGTTCAAGTATCAAAATAAAATCTTTACTATGCCCTATAAAAAAAGACGCAGACAGATTCAGTTAGTGCACTATTTTTTTGCAGCAACCTGATCTTGAGCTGTCTGTGCATTGTAAGGCATGTCCAGAAGAGGTTCTATAGTGTTTTAGGTCTTTTCTATCACACGTGTACTGAGAGATTTCTTTGCTCCCACCCTCCTCTGTCTCAACCCTCTCCCTGTCCTCACTTCTCCCACTCTGTTTTCTCTCTGTACCTCGTCCCCTCTGTTCCCATGTAGATGCGGGTGGTGAAAGCGTTCCGTAGCTCCCTTTACGACGGAATCGAGAAACCTGCGTCCAGGAATTCCATCCACAACTTCATGGCGCACCCCGAGTTTCTCATCAACGACTTCATCCACAACATCCCGCTGATTGACGACACCGACATTGACGACGAATCGGAGTGGTCGAGGCACAACCACCAGTTGCATCCGGCCTTCCGAAAGCCCCCTCCTCCTCCGGTCCAGCCTCCACAGCGAAACCGCCCACCACCCCGTCCCTACCGCCAGTACAGCCTCCCCGCCACGCCTAACCGCAACAACAACAACGCCATCGAGAGCAGCGTCTACCACCTGAACCTCCCCACAGGCCCAGACGGGCACTGGACAACCCCCTCTCGACAGCTGTACCCCCTCCTAGCCCTGGAGACCTCTCTATGAGGATAAGACCCTAAGAACTTTGAGGATGCAGACCTGTGCGGGTCAGGCTGGTGGGGGAGGCTCCTACGGACACGTTGTAGGTGGTTGATCCCCAACACTAAGACAGGGTCATCCCAATCATCTGCCCACTACCACCATCCACCGAAAACACTATGTCTCATTCCTCATGTCTCGACAACAGCCCCACAGACACCTCTCCTCTCACCATGTGGAGAGGAGGCCAGTCTGCTGCATGTCTGTGGTTCCTTTGGACAGACCTGAGAAGGTGAGGAATCCAGACCCGATGGATTTTAGCAGCTCTTTAGTGCTGGTGACTATTGACTTCTCAGAATGCAAAGGAATATGTTCCCTACAGTTGGAGTAGGGGTCCATTCACTTTACTTTTTATCGGTGTTACTCAACTCAATATTATTATTATCATGTTTGACTTCTTACTATTGCCACCGTCATCCTGAGTGCTCGGATTGTCATTGCGATATCACAGAAAACGACTTTTATTACTCTGAGTAATACTTTATGGATTAGCTTTAAAACATTTTATTTATTTATTTATCATTTATTTTTTCAGTTATTTATTGTGATCACCAGATTATTTTTATTTAATTTTTTTCATTTTCACTTTGTCTATCTCTCTTTCTCTCTACGTGTCTGTCTGTGTGTGTGTTGTGTCTGTCCTAAAAGCATAAAAAAGCTAGAAAAAAGAAGTACTAACAAAGCAAAGATAATATTAATTTGAAGCTTAGACTAATTCAATCGTCTGCTGATAACTAAAAGAAAAGAAAACGTCGCAGCACCATTTAAACGATCATTGTTTTTCAGCTTTTTATGTATAAAAAAGTATTATTTTAGGGCAATTTGTAGCTTCACTCCAAGTGAGAGTAAGCATTTTTAAACACAAAAATCATGCTCATGACATTTTAAACATTTACGCAGCATGTTCATGTTTAAAATATACTACAGGGTAAAGGATTTGGGCAATCCCATCACAGCAATTCAACAATAGTGGGTGGGATTTCGGTGGTTTTCCATCTCAGCAATGGCAATCAGCTTTATGACAAAATGGCCTTGTTAGTATGTTATATCTTGTTCAAAGTAGCTGAAATTGGATTTAAGGATTTCAGTGGGTTTGCCCAGACTCCACATTTAATGGTGTCTTATATTTCTTTCCCATAAAAGCCATTAAAATTCATGTTGTGTAGATGACACCAACAAATGCATCAACCCTTTAAACATGTTCAAATAATTACATGCATATCTGCTGGCCCTTTAAATACATTCGCACTCACACTTGCTTTCCTCATATGTGTGGAATATATATCAGATATGAATATGTGAATTTCTGCAGACTGTGGTCACCAGGGTAGGGAATCCATCTTATACTGCCACACTATAGTTAAAAACAATTCAAAGATACTTAAGATGGACAATCTGTGAGAGTATCATTACTTTTGCACAACATCGAAGTTCACCGTGGACTTTGATAGACACGCTGTCTGGCTATTGGTCTATATTTTAGCATTTCAGAACAACAGTTTTGTTCTGTTTGCACAGAACAATAATCCCTATTATATATGTAAATGCATGCTTGATTCTCAGATGATAGTGTGTTTGATTCAGTTACATTCCATTGACCTTCCATTGATCAGTTGTACCATCCGGGGGTTACCTCCTTTTGCACCCCATAATCGTCTGAAATGGTACTGTTACTATCATAGCACTTCAGTCGATGCGTTGCAACTTATTACAATCATTTCGGGGAATGAGACCGGCACTTATGCAACAGACTGCCCTGCCCACTGCTCTGTGAAATACGCTTCACGACATGTACATAATGGATCTCGAAGAAAAAAAAAAAACCTTTATCTGTATAGAATACTTTTCTAGATTTTCCAGTTCAGAGAAACTGGCAAATATCGAAAGCAGACAATGCAAGCATGAGCGTCACTAGATCATGTCATTGCATTGGTCGGTCGTGTCTTTGCAGAGCATGTTGATATCATATCGCTTGCTTTACACCTTCATTGTTTGACTTCACTTTTGTCTGTTGATGCTTCACTGTGGCTCTTAAGCGGTTGGTGGACACGCGTTTCTCCTTCCAGCGCATCCGTGCTGTCATTAATGTGCTATAGTCAATGCTGATGTTCTTCTCCTGATACTCTGGCGTGGAGCCTGGAGGTGGAGCAGTGTTGCACTGCCAGTCTGACTACTTATACTTATATGCCAACAGACGCGTTGCTTAAAGTGGGTTGAGCTGTTCTAGTTCTACGACTAGCAGAATGTTTTGTCGATGGATCTTTAATTGGAAACCCATTTTTAAAGGAATATTCTGGGTTCAGTCCCAGCTTTATTTTACGAAAATCCAAAACCTTGGGGATATAGCAAGGCTTACAATGGAAGTGAATGAGGAAATAGTACAGCCAGAAGATGCAAACAGTATGAATGTCAGATACAAATGAACAACTTTTGCCATGATGATGCAATAACATAGACCATAAACCCCTAAAATGATTGTAAAAATGATTGTTTAAACAGTTTTGCAGGTCATTTAAAACATTTAATGTATGCAAGTGCAAAGTCTATGATTATAATTGTCACATTTTTGCTTTTAAATCCTTCAAAAAACATATCCTTCAATATTTATCAATAATTGTCTCTCGTTTTCTTTTGATCGTTTTAATTTAGCTGCAACGTTATGTTGCAAACGTGTTTTGAACCCGGAATATTCCTTCAAGCAAAACTGTTATATCTGCATGAGTGTGTCCAGCTTTCGGGTGGGTTCGATCGGGTTTAGACAGTTCCAGTGGAGTCTCTAGTGTGGAGAGCGCTGGCAGGTCTCACAGACTGAACCCATTTAAAAGCTCAGATACAATCAGCAGGCCAAAGTGGTGGTCAGGGAGGATAGGTCAGTGAATCTGCTATACCATAACAAAGAAACATTTCCTAACCTTATCTTATCCTCAGCAAAGCTTAACTACCAAAATAGGCCTCAAGCTATGCTCGTCTCTTAATAATTTTTAAATCTAGCAACTATATCTAAGACGTATACCCCAATCATTGAAGTCTCCAGACAGTGATGATATATATTACAGTGGCATATGTATGGTATCCCTCCTCTCCACCACAACAGACAGCCACTTTATCAAGACTTATGATAGAGTGACAAATATATATACGCATATATATATATATATATAAAAAAAAAAGAAGAAAACAGATAATCCAAAACTCCATCGTCTGCCTTCATTTTGTTCCATTCTGTTGTAGAAAAATCACGCAAGGTAAGGTGAAAAAATGTAATGTGAAAAAGAGTAAATAATATACTATATTTAATATAAAAGTTATAAATTATTGTACAACTGCACCATCACTGTACATTTTGCCAAAATGTGCACATGTGCATCTTTTGTTTACGATTTAAGCACATTTTGTTTTGTTTTACTTTGTTGTCTCTTCTTTCTTTCCTCCTTTGCTTTTTTGTAAAGAATTAAAATTGAACAGCTTGTACATTATTATGATTACTATTATTATGACTATTATTATGATTATGATTATGATTATTATTGTCTTTTTCCATCAGTGCTCTTTTAGCTGATGGAAAAAACAGTTGCACATTATCCTGAACATACACTTACTGCTCTACAATGGAAAAAAAAGAGAAAAAAATTGAACTATTAAATATATTAATAATTACCTGCCTGTTACTTAAGAGAAAAAAGTATCTATCTATGATGAAAGAACACAGCTGTATACTGTAGACTAAACTGTATGGAAATCTAAGAATTTAATGGGAAAATAAGTCAACACTTTTTGTCTGTATAAAAAAATCAAATCAAAGTATTCTACAATAATAACTTTGACCAGTGTCTGTGGTTGTGTTTTATTGTGTGCCTGTGATTATTTCTTCTGCCTGATGGCATTGCTTCACAAACTGCCAGAACACCTTCCCTTGAAGGTGTCCAACACTTCTGCATCACATATTGTCAAAGATTGTACTCTGTACATAGTTTGTTGCTGGTTCTGGTTCTCATTGCAGGTTACTCTGGCCAAGAACTGCCCACTCAGACAGTAAGAGAACATGTGACTTACACGCGAAGTGAGATAGCACACGTACGTCTGCAAGATGTCTGTTAAAGATCTCTTGATCTGGAAAGCATCTGCTGTCTACAAACCTCTGGCAGACGTCTTTCAGATGTCAATTTTACATAGGCATACATTCTAAATCATAAACATCTTAAAGACATCTAGTAGTATATTTGACATCAAAACATTCAATAGACGTATTGCAGATGAGCGAACAACCTAAATAATACATCTTGCAGATCTAAATGCAGACGTCAAATAGACGTCTCCTAGATGTATGTGTCCTATCAGGCTAACTACAATTCTTACATGCCATTTATCTGAAATTGATGATACCAGTGGGAGCCTTGACGTCTATGATGGAGCGCTGCTTCATAAGAAAATATATACTATTTAGAGTTGGGATGGTGCAGGCATGCTGGTTGAATATGAAAGGGACATGGACTGAGGTAAGTGAGGTATTAGCTTTCCCTGGAATGACCGAAAACATCCTGGGTGAGCAGTGAACACTAACTATTTAAATTCATTGTTCGTGGTTTCAGCTCAAATTGCTGATAAATACATGAAAAGATAATTAAAAAAGATAAAATTGTTTTCTGTTATTATCTTTGGTTTTTGTTGTTTGGAAATGGCTTGGTAGATTTCGTTTTTAAAATATCTAGATGTTTTGTTTGCGTCAATATAGAATACATCAGGTGAGTAATCACTGTGTAAACAAGAAAAAGGTTTTAACAACGTGTTCACTTAAAACCCTGTAATTAAAGGGATGTGACTTGTCGACGCCTTCTGACGTAAAACTATGTTAACTACTCAAAGAGTCCCTGAACAAATCACGAGTCTTTTTAGTGACAGTACAAAAGGTTCGAGTCACAGGGATGAATCAGTCTTCACCACCATTACGTTTATAACCAGTAAACACTGGGCAGAGCTGAAGGTGCAATCAGATGTTTGTTGTGTTTTAGTGTAACGTTAGAAATCTGGCAGAATTTCTCTTGCAGTTTTTGTATGAGTTCGTGAGCTTCTCGAATGGTATTTTAAATAATCCAATTTAGCGTAATCTTCAAAGCTGCTGAGCATCCTTCTCTATGGCCGAGAAACAGCCTCTCAATGAATCAGGAACGGTAGAGGTAATGTTTTTCTTGATGTTTGATGGTTTTTATTAAGCAAGCAGAAAAAGTTCAATTTCAAAACACGCTAAAAGGATAAAATTGAGATGTGTTGTGTTATTTATCTTAAAGGGATATGTGATGTTAAAATGTTTTTAAATCAGTGTTATTCGTAACACTTTTTTTTTATAGGTTTGTCGATTAGATTTACAAATAAATATCTTCATTTGACAT
>JAUCMS010000050.1:8854067-8913968 GCA_032357445.1 Enteromius radiatus | reverse complement strand
TGTAAGACATGTTTCTAAATATTCTTACATGTCCTAAATTAGCAAAGGTCTAGTCCTGGCTTAATCTAATTCCTATCTGGGAAACCGGCCCTATAAGTCCTTTATACAATCTGACATGTGTTTAAAATTGAACTGGAGATTAGATGCTGTCTTGACTATCGTCGTCTTGACTACAGAGACCGTCTCTGAATTTGATAAATAAATAGTTTAATTCTCATCATTATACATTACCAACACTCTATTTGATAATGTTCAGTGCTTTGCTACAATCTGTATTGTTAAAAGTGACTTGACTTGGCTTGTCTAGAAGTGTCTGCTAAAAGACTAAATGTAAATGTAAGACTTTCTGCTCTGATTCAAGACCTTATTAATTTCATATATTGTGGAAGGACAAATTAAGACTTTTTAAAACCTGCAGAAACGCCTTAACATAGTCAAGAAAATTATAAAAGACACTTACACATCACCAGGTCCATCGTATGTGCTTTGTTGGGGCTGCTGAATTTAAAAAATGACTTATTAATAGACTACATGATATAAGAGCAGATATCTTTCAAGATCAGTTTTTACTTACGGACTGATGATAGGTAATGTATTCCACTTCCTCCTCTATAAAAACAAAAGCAAATTTTGCAAGTGTAATTATACACCGTTAATAGGGAGAATGTCAAAGCTTGTCTCTCTGTCTTTTTTTTAAAGAGAAGCCTTACGTTCTTCTCGGTAGTATGTCTTGTCAGACGAGGAAGGTTTAGCTTTTTTGGTCATGGCTTCATTCAGTTTCTTTTCATAGAGCTTCCGTGTGGATTCTGCAAAAACAAAGCCGCCACCAAATCACAACTTTTGCCAAAATCATTGATAAAAAAAACATGCTTTTCTAAACTGGTGCTTAATTTAATGAATACATTTAAAAAGAAAAAATAATTTATTTAAAAAAATATTTTTACATACTTTTTAAGATTTATATACATATTTATTTTTTATGAATGTTAATCATGTTATCATGTTACAACTTACTCTAAAAGACTAAAGGCTTATTATCACATACCTACTATGGGTCCATGTTTAATGCCATATTCATCCAGCAGCTGACTGATTTCCTTATCAGATTTTATGTTTAATGAGGACATCTGCAACAACAGGAGGGTTTAACAAACAAGGTTTAAGATTTAAAATTGTGATGATGACTCATAATAATGTTCTAGCAGGTAACGTTAGGTGACTAGTAGGCCTACTGGTTGACTGAGAAACGAAAGTTAGCGTAAAACCGTAAAACAATATAATTTTATCTCTAAAATAACAAAATCAATCTCTCACAGAGAGATACAACAGCCAGCACTGCATAAGAATAAACAAAGGTACTTCTGTGTAAGACTGCTAAAACATCTGGGGCTGAAAGTCACACATGTGCAGCCTTCATCAGCTGTGGACAAAAAACACGTCCTACGCAAAGATCAAGCGAATATAGCATATTCTGTCAGCTAAAGCAAAAACATTTTGAAGAACAGGACCGCAAAAGTTTTTAGGCGAATAAACGGTGAGAGAGAGGGATTTCTTAGATCGAGCTAGCAAGCGAAACCACTGACAACTTCAACAGCGCATTTAGCATGACTTGGGATAGAAGATTGAGCTATAGTAATACAACAACAATAGTTTCGTGCATTTTGTCGCCTACGTATACATTTTTATGTTTAAAAATGAAAAAAAAAAAATGTCATAATTGAATTACCTTAAACGATCCCAGGACGTTAAAAAGGCGCTTTGCTGAGCTGGGCGTGTCGCGCTGGAGTAGGAGAGACACGCATCACTTCCTAGACTAGGCGTGTTCAAAGCGTCGGGGTTTTTTATTTTTTTTATTGTTTTTTATTTTATTTTATTTTTTAATTAAACTCACTGAAAGCAAAATATTGTGCAAAGCGACAAAAGCGGCGCCGTTTACAACAACATAGCTTAATATTGTATATATGTTTTAATTTGGAAAAGATCTATGAATACAGTCTGAAAGCAAGCAAAAAATATTATATTTTAAATTATTATATATATATATATATATATATATATATATATATATATATTTCTTTTAGGCAGCAAAGGTCCCATTTAGCAAAATTAAGAGAAAGACTTTTACATTGTTACAAAAGAGTTCCATTTCAAACACTGTTTTCAAAGAATTGTAAAAAAAAAAAAAAGTACAGTCTTTCCACAAAAATATTAAGCAGAACATCAACACTAATGCATTTCTGCCAAAAGCCAAATCATGCAACTTTATTCATGATTTCTCAAGCATCACGTACGTGACACACTGAGCCGTTGAAAATTCAGCTTTGCCGATGAAATTACGTTTTGAAAATATAATACGATAGTATAAATTACCATCGTAAAAAAATTTCACAATATTTACAGTAGTTTTGATCAAATAAATGCAGCATAACGAGAATAAGAAACCCACCCCAAATTTTGAACGGTAACGTTACTGTACTGAATCATTAAAAATGTATTATTTGGAAAATATACATTTTAAAAATAATAAGTCAAGGTCCTTTTTGAAGCTTTAGCTCTTCATTCCATTGCAATTTCATGAAAAAAACTAATTACATCATTTAATAATCTCTGCTCTTCAAGGAAAAAGATAAATACTGTTACAACAAGAGTGTGATGGTTAGAAATTAAAAGATAATGAGGAGGAGAGCTGTAATTTTTGGTTGATCTGCAGTGCACTTTTTTTACCGCTGTGGAGCGACATCGCAACTAATGGAGGACTTGGACTTTTTTTTTTTTTGAAGACCGAAACCCCAAACTGTTTGTTTTCGCGTTGTCATGGACAGACAGCTATAACGTGATTCACTGTAACGCTTCTCTGAAAGGAAGCCATTTCCTTTTATACTAACTAAACAGCCTAAGCTACCTGTGTAAATCACTTCTGGTGTGGGAAAAGCCAGTCAAATTATCACATTTATTCTAATCAAAGGAAACGTAAAGGCTTTCAAAAGGTTGTCAAACTTTTCCTTAACAGGGGCTCACAAGGAGGGGCCAGCAGTAACAAACAGATCCAGGGCCCTGGAAACCATAGTTGAGACACTGGACCCGTCATACCTTATATGGACAGAGCACCGCTGATTATGTACAGTACCTTGACTCAGCTGCATGCCAGCCTTGGGCGTCAACCTGATTTAGAATTACTCTAAAGACTTTCATCAGGAGCTACAACTGATTTGATGACTCAGTAACCAAGCAATTACGGTAGTAATAGGTGTCTTTAATTTTAGTGGTCTATTTAGTTTATTTTTACATTGACAATTGTAGTAATTGTTTTTTTTTCTTCCCATTGTGGCTTTTATGAGTAAAATGGCTTCTTGAATTTGCCATTGCAATATTTTTTTTAATTAGATTCCTACAGCACATGAATTTAAAAATAATCAAATGAACACTTGCATGGCTAAATTACTATTTCATAAAAGAATTGGACATTTTGATTTCATGGTAAGGTAATCTTGGATCAATGAATCAATTTTACTTCCAAATTCCATATACAATATTTGAAGTACTGTATAAATATGCTTAATACTAGCTCAAAGGTCTCCAGATGTTTTGCACATATTACACACAACCAGGTTTCAAGTTACAGTTCTCTTAAATGCATTATCGATTAAAATTATGCATTACATTTAAACAAATCTGGAGGGGGAAAAAAAAAGTCAGATATACAAACAAATGAAAACACTTACACATTAGTTGACAGAAAAATAGTTAAGACAATTTTATTGTGTATCAAAATACTGCAAGTCAAAACTGTAATTTTTTAGACAACTAATTTCTTTTTTTTAAATTTTGGAATACAGATTATAAATTGACATTGGAGCACAAAGGGCTAAAGAGCTGACAAAGTGAGCGCAAATAAGTGACGTTTTACCAAATGTTACAACTTCCAAGTGCGTTTTACATAACCACAATAAACTCAAGCAGTATGCATCAAACATCTCCCCTTCGTTACACCTTCAGCCAAATGACATGGTCAGCATCATTTTTATTCTGTACGTGTAACTTCCCTTTGATTGCTAAATCACTTGGCGGCACATTCTAAAACGTCTTTATGGTAAAACAGAAGCAACATGACTGAAAAATATTCAAAACACTCAGACAGGTCAGACCCACAGAGCTTGGGCACCAGTGTTAATTCAGTCTACGTGACAGTCTATAGTTAAGCGCATCTTCACCCAATGGTAAGTAAAACAAAGAATGAGTGTTAAACAAGCGGCTGAATCACATCTGTATTTCTCCTGCTACTAGCAACGTACAGCAACTCTGTACAGTTATGACTGGAACAGCAGTCTCCTAAACCAGGCAAAAACAAACTAGCAGCTACTCTGTGTTAGAGACTAGATCAGTAACAAACCAAACACGGAGCAAAAGCCACCAGGACCCTATGATTTAAAGAAATACTGAATGCAGCAACTGTAACAGGATCCAAAAATGACTGGCATACAGTGACAAGGTGCTTCTTTGAAATCCCGCTCTTGCTTGAAAGCTGAATAGTGCTGCAGGAAGATACTGGATGAGAGGATCTTTAAAAGTAAGTAGGATTAGAGAGTTTTCAGTGTTCTTGTATTTGACGCTGGAGGTTTTGGCGAAGGGCAGTTAGACCGTGATGTGATACGGGCTCCCGGGGATGTGCTCATCGCCCCATTTCACCACCAGGATGTACTCTCCTTTCTCCTTCAGCTGGTAGGACACATTATAGAGACGGTTACCCAAGTGTTTCACCAAGATCTCTTCACACGGCACTTTGGGTCCGTCCACTCCAACCAAGAGCATGTTCCTCCCTGTGGAGGAGATTGATGGAAATGTGTCAAATGCTTCCAATTAAACTGATTGAATGGTCAAAAGTTTCAAAGTAATAATTTTCTAGGTAATTCATACCTGCTTTACTACAGTCCACACTGAAAGTGTTCTTCTGTCCTATGAAGCCCTTGTTGAGTCCAAGACCCTTGGCAACGACGCGGCTGGCGTCGGAGCTGCCCCAGCCTGGTGCTGCCTGCTGGCTGGTCGTCACGCTGCGGGTCACAGGGTCAACTAAAACTGATGAAGTCTCATGCATGCTGTGGCTATTGACCAATCGGGAGCCTGCAAGAGACACATTTGACATTAAAAACATGACCACCACCAAATGGATACCATGATATAACAATGAATTTGACAAAAACAAATAGTAGTATATTAGTTATTTAAATAAATTAAATATAACAACACTGTGTAACTGAACTGTTTTTTTTTTTTTTTGTACCTGTGATTTTAGCTTTGAATGGGCTGCCAACAATATGGTACGGTCCACCGTATTTGATAGAAATTAGGTAGTTTCCAGGTGCCATAGGTGTGTAGGTGACCTTGTAGCCCTCTGGGCATTCCTGACAGTCCATCTTCACCTTAGAGGGGCCATCAATGGTCACTGCCAAAGCTCCTGGGCCAGCTGAACTTGTGTTCACAATGAACTCGCATGGAGATCCTAAGGAGGCGGCAATGTATGGATAGTTTAGTTCAGTTGGACACTTCGACAACTATAAGAGATGACACTTATACATCAGGGGTCATCAAACTTGATCCTGGAGGGCCGGTGTCCTGCAGAATTTAGCTCCAACTTGCCTCAACATTTGCCTGGAAGTTTCAAGTATACCTAATAAGTCTTTGATTAGCTGCTTCAGGTGTTCATAGAGCCTAGAGAACTCTGCAGGACACCAGTCCTCCAAGAACAAACTTGGTGACCCCTGCTATACAAGATATCTGAAATGCATTGTACCAGTGGTGCCTCCCTCCAGACCAGCTCCATAAGCAGACACCATTCCTGGATCTCCAGCCTGGCCAGTTTCACCAACACGGATCTTGAAGGGGCTTCCAGGGATGTGGGAACCATTAAATTTCACATCTATCAGGTACAGGCCATTCTCCCTGGGGATGAACCTCACAGCATACTTATCTGTGAGGAAAGCAGTCGAAGATCAATTAGAACCACTTTTGCCAATTTTGGCACTAAAATTACATGTGGTAGGCTTGAGGTAATTCAGGTAACAACAGTCCTTTTTAAAGCTGTTAACCTTTTGGATGCTTTATTTACAAAAATATATGTAAATGGGTTTCATTTTGAAGTGCAAACATACAGAGTCAAACCTTTAACCCATCGTTACCTTCATCGATCTCTGTAACGCAGCACTCCTCAAGCGCTCCGGAGGGGCTGTGAACTTTGGCATCGATAACTCCCTTCGCCCCATTTAGGCTCACAGCAAAAGAGGCCGGCTGGTTCACCTTTAATCCGGACTCCTGCATTAACATGACACTGCCACACTCAACCAAGGAACAAAACTGTGGTAAAGTCTGACAGTACAAACACGTGACAGCCCCTTTCCTAATACGACACTCTACGTATCCTACCTTCAGGCTAACAGAGTTAAAGAGAGAGGCCTTGAGACATCAAGAAATGAAAACCCTCCACCCCAGCAATACAAAAAAAGGAAATAGTCCAGTCAAGAACAGAAAGACAAACAAGCCTCTTTTGCCCTCTTTAACCCTTTAGCCTATCATTTCCATCCATGTTGGAGGTAGGGCTGTTGGGAGCCTTTAGGACAAGGCACGAGAAATACAAACAGTCCTTTAGTATCCCAGAAACCCCAGCACAGCCCATGAACACAGCAGCAACCAATAACTCTGGCCTTTTTGGTGTGACATGTATGCAATGACTTCTATAAAGATCTACTTATTATGCAGTTATCTACTGTGTGCATGTATGTGAGAGCATGTGTGACATTTACCTCTCCTTTTCTCTACTTGTGATAGTACCATGACATGAAGCTAAGTTTGATTTGTATAATGTGAGGTATTGCTTTCACTGTCATTGTAGCTGCTGTGCCAAGGGTTGACTTGGAGTTGCTTTGGGTGGACAAATGTCTGTCTTTCTCGAAGCCTCACCTGAAGACTGGCAACAGTGAGACGGCGGGCATCATCAGATGGCGAGGCCACAGGCACCACAAATGGACTGTCAGGGATGTGCTCATCATTGAATCTGATGGATACTTCATAATCGCCTGAAATGGATGCAGAACAGTTAGCTTGTACACTTATAACCTACCGTAAGAACGAACAGGGAAAAACCAGAACAAAAGCCTCACCAGGCTCCTGGACAATGTAGGAGACACCGCTGGATCCATCCTTGCGGTCTTCAAAAGCAATCTCTGCTTTGCTAGGTCCCTCGACCGCAATGGACAGACCACCAGCTCCTGCTTCACGGGTCCAAATGCTGAACTCCGCTGCACATGGAGAAAAATATAAAGCGTTAAGACCACATTTATCATTGTTCTGCAATTTATTTGTGGGTGAAATGCAATCTTTTTCAAATCATATTGAACACAATCAGAACTTTCATTTGAAGCTGAAATATTCCAACTCTAGATTTTGCAGTGGGCAAAATAAGAAAGCTGCCTGATTTGAAAGTGCATAAAAATTTGGCCAAAATGTGACCACTAAAGTAAACTTGACAGAATATGTAAAGACAAAGCAACACCTCATACCTGGGACACCTGCCTCTGCTCTCTCCAATCCTGGGCCTCCTGCACGAACCTTATGGGAGCCTCCCTCTCCAAGAGGACCCACAGTGAACTGGAAGGGGGATCCGGGGACATGCTGACCTTGATACTTCACACTTACTGTGTGCACACCCATCTCCGTGGGCACGAAGCGAATGCAGTACGTGTTGTTTTCTCCCTCCATGATCTCAGCCTTGTGTATTTTGCCAGATGGGCTGGTCACCTGAGCGGTCATATCTGCGATGCTGATCTCTGAGGATCAAAAAGTACAGAGCGACAGATGTAGGAGGGAACTGCTTATAATCGTTGTTATTATTTTTCCACAAGTTTTACCTGGGATCTTCAGACTAAGGTCGCACTGGCTGCCAACATTGGCCACAGAGGCAGCTCTTCTTCTGCGGGTGATGCTCTCCTTCATCCGACCCTCTCCTGTCACTTTGACGGTAAAAGCACTTCCTGTTGGAGAAGTGTAATGGGTGAAGTTAAACAGTTTGTTTAAATCATACCTCACACCTTCCATTCTGAAGTTACAACAATGCTAGTAAATACCTGGAACATGTTGGTCTGCAAATTTAATGTTAATAATGTAATTTCCTGGTTCTGTGGGGCAATAAGTCACTTTGCAGGTGCCATCTTCCTGATCTTCAGTGTTGATATCTACTTTACTGGGTCCCTCAATAGACAAACTGAGTCCTCCATATCCTAAAAAAAGGACAAGAATAGAATTAAATAAAAAAATAAATAATCAGATGCAAGTATTAAAACAAATCTCTTTTTTTTTATTTTTTTTTTTTTATTACCTGCATCTCTGGTGTCAATAATAAATTCTGCAGGCTCAAAAGTGCGGGCTTCACTCAGGCCTTGACCAGTTACACGCACACGGCTGGCATCACCGATCTCTGATTGGTTGATCATCACTGAGATGGGGCTATTAGGAATATGATGTCCATTTTTCTTAATGTTCACAAGATGCTCTCCAATCTCCTTGGGCACAAAGGAGATACCTAGAAAGAAAACGGCAGAATTAGAAGTGATTAAAACGGCAGACTTCACATTTTATTCCACATACTGTCACTGTCGTAACACTTACCAACATGCCCATTCCTGAGCATCTTGAGCAGACACGGCTCCTCCCGCCCAGAAGGGGTGGTAAGAGACGCAGTCAGTTGGCTGAGGTCCAGCTCGCCGATGTCAAGAGGGATATCAGCGGCTGATCCCACCTTCAGATGAGACATGCGCATCGAGTCGTCACCTGTGGACACACAGATTTGACGACTTCACTTGAAATGGACATGGATAGACTTCTTTTGCTTCCAAATATCATGGCAGCACTTAAAGCACCTGTGATCTTGGCCATGAAAGGGCTGCCGGGAATGTGCTTGTCGTTGTACTTGACAATGATGTTGTAGTCTCCGGGAAGAACAGGGAGGTAAGAGACAGTACAGGTACCATCATGGTTGTCAGTGCAGCTGATATCTGCCTTTGATGGACCCTCGATGGCCAGAGACAGACCACCTAATGAACACAAAAGAAATATTATAACCAGTATTTCCATTTTTGGCTGTTCAAATGATACAATTTAAGGTTGTTTGTTAATAGAATGGCTTAGGCATTAGCATACTAAATTAAATAGGATAAATAATTTGAGTAAAATAAGAAAATTAAGGAACATTAATAAATGGAATAAAATAAACAAAATAAAATCTGAATTAGTCAGTCAATGTGAGCATCTCTACCCTCTCCAGCATCCTTGGTGTTGACAGTGAAGACTGCAGGTTTATTAACCATGCCATGAATTAGACCAGGACCATAGGCAGTCACATGACCACTGTTGACATAATCCACATAGAACTGCAGGGGACTTCCTAAAATGCAAAAGGAGGATTTCGTAAATAAATATATATAGTTTTAGGTTTAATCTGTATAAAAAATGGCTTATCTCTTTTAAACTTGTTTGTATGGCTGGAAAAAGAAATAGGCGACCTGTCACAGATTCTTTTACCTGGGATGTGTATTCCGTCGTATTTGATGTCCATCTCATGCAGGCCAGCCTCAGTTGGGGCGTACTTCACTGTGACTGTGCCGTCCTTGTTATCTGTAATATCAGGCTTGGCCACTTTTCCAGAAGGCATTCTTACATCACCTGTAAGGCATGGGGTAACTAATATAGGATTCTTCTTGTGGAACTCAGGACACTTCTATTATTTGACAGATTTGTAGAGTAGAATACCTGTAATTTCTCCTTTCTGGATGGTGAAAGGGATGACCAAGTCGAACGGTCTCAGACCAGCTACGTCCAGTCCGTTCATGCCCAACTGTCTGTCTGTAGCCTGTGAATAAGGACAGGGGAATCAGACAGACCAAAACCAACCATGAGGTGGGCACTGAACTCAAGACTGCCATCAGAACCTGAAGATCTAAAACTAATGGGTTTCTTTCTGAGGTATGTCAAGTAATTAGAATTTGCTTAATTGGTATTACTTTTTATTCAACTTTGTGTTTAATTTGCTAGGTCTATTCAATATAAATAATCAACAGAAGACAAATTATAAATATTACACGGACATCCTGAGAATATAAAATTATGGCTAAGGCTCACGTATACTACTGTTAAAAGTTTGGCATTTTAAAGTGTTTCTGGAAGTCTATGTCAGATGCATTTAACGGAACTGTGACAATCTCAATGTCACATGATCCATCAGAAATCATTGTAATATACTGATTTAAAGATCAATAATATTCCTAACATTATCAAATGTTAAAAGCAGTTAAGCTGCATAATATTTGTGTAAACTGTGATTAAAAAAAATCAGTTTGTCTGATGAATAGTTTTGTTTGATAAAGGAAAAAATCTTTGTGACTTCAAACTTTTTAACAGTAGTGTACAGTATATTGATTTTGATGAACATTTGTATCTGTATCACAAATGAAGATGAAGCGCACAAACAGCAGACGTGACAACAGAACCCTTAAAAAACAAAAACATAACCAAAAAAAAAAATGATAATGGAGATGAGGATGATGCAGCCACCAACACTGTGAGAGAGAATGACATTCTAATGAGAGATCACAGGATCAGTCAGTGATTGACCAACCTGGAGAAGGGGTGGAGAAAAAGCCAAGCAGACAATGTGACCAACGATGATGTACCACACACAAAACAACAACAACAACAACAACAACAACAACTAAATGCCCACACAAAAGACAATGAAAGTTTCAAACACATAGCTTAAGCTCAGCAACAACAAGCCATTTTGTTCAAATGTGTGATTCCCCACATTTAGCGCTTTCCAAAATGGCTGTCATTTTCTGATTCAAGGAAAATGCATTTAAGAGTCCACATAAAAAGGCAGAATCAATGGGAATGAGGTGAAATAAACCCTAAACCTGGAAGAAAAAAAAAAAAAACAGGAGGGTGAAAAAGGAAGGGCATAGGACCGATTGGGGACTCGTCAGTAGCAGAGCAGGAAATCGAGACGGGGAGGAAAGAGGGGCGTGTCAGTACCCATGGCTGGCCCATGTTGGGCGCGTAGGCGTACTGCAGGTTCTGGGTCTGCTGCATTAGTTGGTCTGGAGAGCCACCTTCCAAAGCCTGAGACAGGGCAACAGAATCAAAGATGAATCCCCTTCAATATCAACAACAACCACCTTCTGTTCAAAGCCGCTCAACCAGAAGCTGCTTCAAGAAATCCAGGTTCTTGCAAAACAACAGTTCATCCCAACAGTTAAACGCTGTGATTTGAACAATGTCCAAAAAAAAAAAAAAAAAGGTTTGTGTGAGGAATTGGCTGAGATATGACTTGATATTTGCCTCAGCACAGTGGTTCAATGTAAACTTGAATGAATTATATTTTAGTTAAACCTAATTAACTTATTTATAATGCTACAAACAAAACATTTACTTGTCCAGCAGGCTTCTGTTCTGTTTCTGTTCACAGAGGAAACCCAAGAAAATCCTGAAAATTCAGGAGTGAGAGTTTGGTTACACAATACAGTCACTCCAGTAAGGACTCAAATACAGCAACGTGTCCTTCCTCTGAGACCAAAATTAGAATCATTAATAGAGCCAAGAGTTTTCAGTGTATGAATAAACTCAGGCCAGACATTTTGGTTATTCTTACTTTCTGTATGCTGTACTTTTTCTATTTGATCAGACTTATGGTTTTCCTTAAAACCGACCATCAAATCTCTCAAAAATCCCATAGATCTACGTTAAAATAGTCTTGGCTCTTTTGAACAATTCAAACTGTCAAAAATTCAAATTCAAACTTAAAACTCTACCTTAGTAATTTGCTTAAAAAAAAAAATAAAATAATAAGAGGAATTATTGAAACATGCCAGCAACATGCTAAAACTTGCTATGAACATGTTGCATAAAATTAAAACCATTTTATAGTTTAAGGTGTGAAAGAGCCTTGTCCTAGATGTTTTTTTAAACTTCCTATTATTGCCCATATACTTAATCTGTATGTTTAAGTATATTTATATACATGTATTAGTGTCTTGAATCTTCTAGAAAAAAAGAAAAAAAAAAAAAGAAGAAAAATGTAATTTTTCTAGTTTAAGTTAAAAGGCTTCAGTTCAATATCTCTCAGTTTTTGCAGATTTGTTTTTAAAAAACAAGTAGCGCTGTCATAATTACAGCAGAAATACAAGAGAAAAGGTTTGCCATTATTGAGAGGCTTTGAATATTTTGATTGTTGGACAATGAGGGCCCTTTGAGTGAAAATATTGAGAACTGCTACCCTAGAGGGAAAAAAAAAATCATGTGTTTTTGGAACAATACGAGGATGACAATGTTAATTTTTGTAATGATGGTTTTGCACTGAAGGTTCACAGTGTACATTTAACACACTGTCCAATTGGAAAGTCTTTCCTGTGAGTGAATAAACAGTGCTCCATATGAACACAAAAGGATATGTATGGCATATATGTACCGTGACTTGGAAGGGGCTGTTGGGGATGTGCTCTCCACCGAAGCGCACACAGATGACGTATTTGCCAGGCTGCGGTGCTGTATAGAAGATGTCAAATGTTCCATCCTCATTTTCAACTACGTCCACATCCACCTCGCCTCCATCTGGAGTGCACACTGTGCATGTGACCTTGCCCTTCCCAGCAGCCTTCGCATCCACAGTGATGACAGTCTGCTCTCCGATCTGAATAGTTGGACCAACTCCAGCACCTACAGAATACAGAGAAAGGTTTACTAACAGGTAACACATAGGCAGATGTTTTGTTATTAGATAGTTTAGTACCCATCCCTTCATAGTTACATTCCACCATGCACTAGATGCAAAATATCTGGAGCGTCAAGGCAACAGCTATAGAGATTTGGGATCCATCACTTAAAGAGATTTAAAAGGACAAGATTACATACAAAATTGAATACTTCTCTTTAATGATAGATCCACTACCCTTTTTTCCTGTTACCTCAGTTCCAGAGATATCCATAAAATGCGATCACTAGTTCAAAAGAAATATGCAAGCTGAGGAAAATTATAATATCAGTACATGTACAATCCACCATACTGGCATATTAAAGACCTGGTAAGTTAGTCATTAGTCACCTGCAGTCAACAACTATTATGCTGTTGTAGTTGGAGTCATTTTGAAATGGCAGGAATGCAAGATAAATGTACATATGGTCGGTTTCCTCGCTATTGTAGTGGATAGGATGACAAATTATGAGGCCTTTGGTATCAGACACCGTGCAATTCAGCATGCAGTACCAAATGACAAGACTAGTGCATTATTCAAAGCGCTTACCCAAACCGTGACCTCCGATTGAGACTGAGAGACCGTGAAGCAGAGCGAGAAAAAGTGAAAAATTAACAATCAGGGCAAAATACAACAAAATGTGTGCAAAAGATAAAACAGAAGTGAAGAATGAAGTGATGGGAATGTGAGCAGCGCTGCACAACAGGTGGTGTGTTTTTGGGTGGGGGATGAAGATTGGAGCAGTATTCAGAACAAACTTTACACAAAAGGATAAAAAAAATCTGTTCCCTTGTGACAACCAGCCTGAATGCTGAGGTTTAGATCAGATGGAAAAATGGTTCAAAGAACAGTGGAGTCATCAAAACATTCAGCTTCCAGTGGCTCCAAAACCACAGGATTATTCTGATCCCTCCACTCAGTGTACACTGGCAGACCATCTTAAGACACCAGAAAATGGTAAATAAAGAGGAACATTTACCCTCTCCTTTCTGTAATATGGACATCAAGAAGTTTGACTAATCTAGCAATATATATATAAAAATTATATATATTATAAAAATAGGTAATTTTATTTTATTATTATTTTTTTTTAACTAACCATGCAATATTTAGCCTTTTTGCAATTTATTAGGATAAAAACAAAACTTCAAAACTTCAAATCATCTGGTGAAAATGCCCGTTTTGTTATATATATATATATAAATAAATAAATAAATATATAATATTGTATATAATTATGACTGCAAAATAACATTTCACTTTTTTTTTTTTTTTTATAAAAAGGAAACAAAATAAATTATGCAATACTACTACTACTACATTAGACTATATTCATATTCTGATTTTAAGTATTAAAATTAAACTCATGTTGTTGGCAAATAACACACTGTCAGTTTCAGAGCTCAGGACACATTTTACATTTTTAAATCCATATTGATTGAGTAATCACACTAACGCATTAAGCAATATTGATTACATATGGATTTTATTTTACCATCATGCTGTCCTACCAAATTATATTGCTTTCTAAGTTTAGAGCTCAATGGATTAGTCTAAAATGAATGGAAAGGGGCCTGCATAGGGTAGCAATCATTACTGAATATAACGGTCATTTATTTCCACTGATCCAACATGAGCATTACATACCTGTGACTGTGCATTTGCTGGCGTCTCCCGTTGGCAGGGCTCTGATACGGTATGGAGAGTATGGGATCTCATCACCACCGTATTTGATGAGAATAGTATAGCGGCCAGTCATGTCAGGCACATAAGACACAAGATACGTCCCATCCTGATTATCACGGATGTTAGCCTTCTTTGGCTTCCCGTCAGGGTCCTAAAACAAGCATTAAGAACCAAACAATGAGACTGTGTTGAATGAGACCATGGCAACTTTATGGCAGTAAAGAGAAGCATCAACTCACAGTGATCTGGACGGCTAAGAGTCCCTCTCCTGCATCTTTGGCATCAATAGTGAACTCCACAGGCAGACTGGCAGGCACACCGGTGGTATTCAGACCAGGGCCGCTGGCACGGACCTTACTAGCATCATGAGTGGGCAGAACCTTCACCTTATAAGGACTGAATAAAGAGACCAAGAAGAGTGTGTGAGAGAGGGGAAATAAACAGCAGGGAAGAACAGGGACCAAGGGAGTTTAAAAATGCACCAGGCCTGCTGCAATAGTCAATGCCAATACCACTGAAAGTTTAATGACAACTGAAAACCACACCAAAAAAAAAAAACCTAATGCAGTTTAATATTAATATAAAAGATAAAATATATCTTTTGGATATTTCTTAATTTAAAGTACTCAATATCAAACACTGCAGAAAGTGCCCATTTCAGTTTCGGTCTATATTCTCAATGCAAATTCCAGGTTAAAGTATAACCAGAAAAAAATTAAACAAAATTGATTAACAGGGTGGCGGTCATTGATCTGGGATTGGAATTTACCTGTGTGGGATCTCTTCATCGGCATAGAGGACATTAATAGAATACGGGCCCTCTCTGGTGGGTACATAGCTGACTGAATGTGTCCGGTCACCATTATCCACCACCTCAACTGGCTCCACGACACCTACACAACATAAACCGTCATCTTATTCAATGGAGGGGGAAAGAAAAAAGCCAAATAAACAAGACTATTATTGAATCACAGCCTCACCTTTGGGTCCCTGGACTCTGACCTGCAAGGGAGCCATTCCAGCCTTGCTTGCATCCACAGAAAAGACCTGTGGGATGTTGGCACGCACGTTGTTTCCTAGTCCCTGACCCTGGCATTTCACTTTAGTTGCGTCAACCGTATCATGGACAGGTACAGAGAATGGGCTTCCTGTGGAGGGAGGGGGACGAAAAAAGGGGATTAAGAAAAATTATGAAAACACTGATAAACAATAGATAAAATATATAAAAACAGAGGGAAAAAAATAAAATACTAGCACGTGCAAAAATGCTTACCAGTAATTGGCTGGCCTCCATAGGTAACGTTGAGGTTGTATGTGCCTGGCTCATATGGGATGTATTCAACACAACAGCTGCCATCTTTGTTATCAGTGCAGGACATTTTGGCCTCAGAAGGTCCTTCCATAGCCAGGCCCAGTCCTCCTGTACCAGCCCCACTGCATCAAAACACAGACAAGTAGTAAGGCAGAGTACCTTACAACCAGACCTACTGACAGTGATTTTAGCTCAAGATTAAAACAAAAATCAGAGTGCTGAATCTACCCACCGGGTCTCCACTGTAAACTTGTTGGGTTTGTTAGTGATGCCAGACTGAAGTCCTGGACCATGTACACGCACGCGTGCTGGGTCACAGCCTTCGGTCACCGGCACACGGAATGGGCTCTTGGGAACTGGGGCGTTATCATACATAACCTCAACATTGTGTGTGCCTATTAACATACAACACAGAAGATTAGCATAAAAGCAACCCATGATATACCACATTTTACGGTTTTTAAGTGTTGCTGAAACTCACCCTCCTCATAGGGCGTGTACTCCACTTGATAGGTGCCATCTCCCAGGTCTCTAATCAGAGCTTCAGTGCGGTTGCCTGATGGGTTATTAATACAGGTCTTGATATGATTGCCACCCGCTTTGGTAAGAGCGCGAGCATCCACAGTGAAATCTGTCGTGGCCTCCCGGAAAACACCTACAAACATTTTAAAGTGACTAAATAAGCAAAGAAAAGAGGAACTCCTGCTTGATAAACTGGAGAACACCACACTACCTTTGCCTTCCACTCCAGGTCCAAACACTTTTACTCCACTGGTCTCCACAGCAGGCTCCACGTTGAGTCTGGCTGGGAAGTTTGGCACATCCTGATCACCATAGCGGATGGTCAGAGTATAAGCTCCAGGATAAAGAGGGATGTAGGTGATGGTGTAGGTTCCATCCCCATTGTCCTGAATATGGACTTCAGCCTCTGTGCCATTGTCTGAGATGATCTCGATAGTCAGCTCAGCAGGACCAGCATTAGTGCAATCGACCACAAACTGTCCTGGCTCGCCAACCTTCGCTCGCTCCAGACCTGGCCCAGAACATCTCACCTATACATAAGGAGACGAGTTAGGAGTATATTTGTTCTACTTCTAAAGCCAATATAGGACTCAGATGCCAAAACCACTCGCTGAGAAGACATGCAAAATTATTCTATAAACTGTAATTTGCTTAAACGCCCCACAAAGAGCTTTTCCTGACGCCTTCGTGTCGTCTTGTTAAACTGCCAATAATATTTAACTCCAGTTTTCTAAACTGCCTTACCTTAGATGGGTCAGTAGGTGCAATGGCTTCCACAGGGAATGGACTGCCAGGGATGGGGGCGCCATCATATGTCAGTTCAACCTCATAAGGTCCCTTATCTCTGGGGATAAAATGGACCTGACTGGTTTCTGGGCTCAGGCCTGGCTCAACTTTACAAGGTACCGATTTGCCAGATGGACCTGTGACCTTGGCGCCAACCTTGCCCTGACCGCCAGCTCCTTTGGACTTAACGGTGATCTCCTGATCCTTTCCAACAGCCATGGCTAGAAAACAAACAAAAAAAAGATAATTGTGACTGTAATTGTAAAAGGATAAGGCTGATTTAATCCAACCAAAGGTTATTTGTATAGCACTTTTCACAATCTCTCACAGATTCAGTCAGAGAAGTCAAAGCAACTCTCATTCGTGACTCTCGGGTTAACTGGCAAGCTAGACAAGTAAAGTGATAACTTACTATCTCCAATACCAGCCACTTTAACTTTACTGAGATCCAGGGATGGGGCGACAGCTACAGCAAACGGGCTCTTGGGAATGGGATCACCACCATAGGTGACATTTAAACCCATATTGCCCTAAAAAAAAAAAGAAAATGAGCACTTGGATTGCAACAGTACTCAACGGCTAAAGAAGATTTAGAAAACTGTAGTTACAATATTCAAGCCCTGCAATATTATTTTCCAAAACCAAACATCACCAGTCATGAAGATTATAACAGCCAACATTGGCTTACCTGCTGAACAGGGGTGTATTTAACAGTGTGGGTGCCGTCGTGATTATTGACGATGTCAAAGTCACGGACCGCATCTCCCTTGGTGGGTCCAGTGAACTGAGCGTCAAGCTTAGCTTTGCCTGCGGCCTTGGTGTTCACGGTGAAGTGAGTGGGTTTGTTTAGCTCCACACCTTGAAAAGAATAAATTACAGCATTGGAGATTCACCTTTAAACTAAACTGAAACTTGTAACTGAATAGGTTGGTGATTGTCTACTCTATTAAATACTTTTTCTCACCAGTACGGCTGAGTCCAGGGCCTTCTGCTTTAACCTTGCTGGCATCATGAGAGGGATCAACCTTAATTCTGATGGGCGTCAAGGGAATGGCCTAGAAAAAGAAATGAGTTTGAATAAAAGAAACCTCACTAGACCATTCACCACATAAACTTTTGCTTCCTCTTACCTGATCAGCAAACAGCACCATGATTGTGTAGCTGCCCGCTCCAGGGGGGGTGTATTTGACGGTGAATGTGTCATTGTCATTTCTAATGATGTCGAAATCGATGTCAGCCTCAGCAGGTCCCACAACACCTGGAGCGCATTTGATGCCTATGCTGATGTCACCTAGGAAAGATAGAAGACAAAAACAACAGTTAGCTTATTTGCCCTAAAAAGACATTTGCATCTAATTCTTTTAGAGTTAAATTTCTTACCCTGTCCTGCCTCGGCACAATCCACAGTGAAGTATGTTGGTTCATATGCCTTCAGGCCAGTCTTGGCCACTCCAGGTCCTGATACTTTCACCTTATTGGGATGGCATCCTGCCCCAATGTTCATCTACACAGCAAATGCATTGAGAACACATTAAAATACTTTTCATTAGTAATTCTAAAGATGTTAACCATATCTGAAAGACTACCCACCCTGAATGGGCTCTCTGGGATGTTGACTCCACCCCAGGACACCATCACAGTGTGTTTGAGTGGTTTGCGAGGGGTGTAGCTGCAGCTGTATGTTCCATTACCGTTGTCCTTCACCTGCACATCCACTGGGTTTCCATCACGGTCCTGAGAGGGAAAGAGCTTGTTAGTGCTTTGATTGAGAGCAATGAGTCAGTCATGAGCCATAAAGCAGAATCCATACCTGAGCCTGAACCTTCAGAGGAGCTTTGCCGCCTAGTTTGGCATCCACAGTGAACTCTGCTGGTTTGCCGACTGAAAGGCCAGAGCTCTGCAGACCTGGACCATAAGCCTTCACCTGAATTACAAAATGACAAGCATCATAAGAATGAACAATATTACTCATTTAGAGTGGACTACCAGGTAAGGTAAGGAATAATTTTTTACATTAAATGTTTCTAGAAACAAGCCAGATTCATTACCTTGTCGGGGTAGAAGTCTTTTCCTGGAGCAGGCACGATTTCAGCCATGAAAGGGCTGAGCTGGATGTCTTCGTTCTTACAGAGCACATGAACTGCATACTCTCCCGGTTCTGTGGGCCAGTACCTCACATCACAGGAGCCGTCTCCCTTATCGTCACATTCGATCTTAGCCGGGGATGGGCCCTCCACTGAGAAACCTGAATGGAAAAATTCACAAGTTCGTATTGGATTTAAGGAATACAATTGTATGCAGTTCAAACAGACCTAGTGGAACATACCCAAAGTGCCCACGTCATCCCCGACAGCTTCCACCACAAAGTCAGCAGACTTGCCGACCACACCACTCTCCAGTCCTGGACCCCATGCCCTGACCTGCTGTGGTCCTGCTTCAGAGCCAATCTTTACCTCAAATGGACTGGAAACAAGAAAAAGAAATTTATCAAGGTCAAATCTCAACTTTCTTATTGGCAATCGAAAACCACTGATGGGATCAATTATTTACCTGCGTGGGATGTGCTGTCCACCCCATGTAATCGTGATGATGTAATTGCCAGGTGTAGTAGGGTAATAATCAAAGCTGTACACGCCATCCCCCAGATCCTTCTTCTTACAGGGCTCCTCAAGACCCTCTGTGTAACACATTTATTTGTTGGGTAATAAGCTACAGTACATATGTTACATATGAGCTAAAGTTAATACAGAGGGCTCTGACACTGAATATTGTAAATGAGTATAGAGTCCACTCACTGGGCCCTTTGATGGTGACTTTGAGGTCTCCAGTGCCAGCTCCTTTAGTGTAAACCTTGAACTCTGCAGTCTCTTTGACTCTCAAACCTTTAGGCTGCAGCCCACGGCCCTTGGCTTTACACAGGGTTGGATTACAGGCTGGTGAAAACAACCAAGTTAGTACAAATTTGTAGTTAACTAGGTGCCCTTCTAATTTACAAAAAGAAAAGATAATACATAATATATAAAAATACACATCATGGTTTCACAGATATGGCTTAGACAGTCAGGATTAGGAAATAGTTCAATTAGGACACTTACATTTTTATTAAAATGTCTTACATTTTAGTCTAGTACTAGGCTTAAGCCTTGTCTGTGAAACTGGGGGATAAAATCACAACTGTAAAAATTTAAGAGTCACTATTGAGAAACAGTGTCACAATTTTCTATGCATGATATCCTTGCATAAGTTATTGGGTTAACAGCCTTTTTGTGGTCATGACAAGATTGAAGTGTGTTAACTGTCTGAAAAGTCACATAGGTGCTAGCTACCAAAATAGTCTTGTGTTAACATATATAATGTCTGGAACATACTTTCGAAACAGTATGGTTAACATTTCAGTATAATGCCTTGCAACACAGACAGATTGTACACTGCATTACTGTAAATGTCTTATATTTACAAATTAAGGAACAAGTTGAAAGTTATAATTTCTATTGTTTTAGAAATAAAAGAAACATGTACTGCATCTCTGTTCTTGGAAAAAAAAAGCAGGAAAAAAACAGCATACTGGTGGAAAGATACTAGGCTCTACTCGTGGTGTAAATTCTTATCTTTCTTTGTCTTCATCCAAACAGCCTTACAAGAGGAAGTGGAAAGAATGACTGTAACAGTGCTGAATAATACTGGTGAAAAAAAACTGTCTGATAATAAAATGCTATTTTTAATGTTCCATTTGACTACTGCTCCATACATTACTGAGTCACAGGAATTTATCTTGGCTTGGACATGGATAAGATTGTCTACACGCGTCTCCAGAGAAAATAATATCTATTAGCACTTGCATGGGCAGTTAAACACTTTCTGGTCAGTATAACCTGCAGTCCAAACTGATGTCATGTAATTTCATTGACACTTGTAAATGTAAAGGGTTTGTAGCCTAAAGTGAGGGGCAATTGAAAACAACAGGAAATTGACAGAAAAGCAGCAGGTCAAGTACCCAAGACATATCCAAGGAAACAGGAAATGACATCAAAAGCCAAAAGGAGGCCGATCCAAAGAGAAAAGGAGAGATACCAGTAGATGTAGACGACACCCGTCCTTCAAAAGGAGAGACACAATTGCCAGTGAAGAAAAACAGAAGAAAAAGACAGCAAGAAAAAAGCAATACAGACAAGGACAGATAACAGAAGCCTAAACTTTTAAAAATGAAGTTTTGTACATGCTGTTCAATGACCTTTACATGCCTCATTAAAAATGAATCCTGTGTGCATATCCCTTTCACCTACTTCCCTTTCCTGTCTTAAACAGAATACATTCATGCTTAGCCCTTCTTTGGATCTTACCCTCTCCCACATGGACCGTGTAAGGGCTCTTGGAGATCTGCCCCCCAGCAAATGTGACATAGATAGTGTGTTGGCCCTCCTGGGTGGGCTTGTAAGTGCATCGGTAACTGCTGTTGCCCTTATCCTCAACACTACATTCAACAGTGCCCTTCTTTCCGCTGGGGTCCATAATGACCACCTCGACCTCTCCTACTCCAGCACCTGTGAAAGAATCTTATTGTTAAAAAATAAAGTGTCTATTTTGGTTATTACTTTAGTTAAACTAATAATATGATGTTTATTTGGACTACTATCTTTATTTAAAAATAAAACTCTTGTTTTATATATTTTATTTTTAAAGCATCATCGAAAACCAAAATAAGCATAATTTGTGATTATTAAGGACAAGTACCAGCTGTGTAGACATCAAAGTATGTGCTCTTGTTGGCAATGTTGCCAGCAGGCTCAAGTCCTGGGCCCTGGGCAGTGACCTTGCTGGAGTCTCCCTGAGCCATTCCCACATCCACCTCAAACGGGCTCTTGGAAATGTGTTGCCCTGCAAACAGCACTGTCACCTAAGAGAACAGACACAGGTCTATTAAAAACCAGGCAGGACTTTTTGCTTCCACAGAGTGATCTTTTTCAGGTAAGCACTTCTAAGTACCTTGTGTTGTCCAGTGACTTTCGGTAAATAGAATACTGAGTAGGTGCGGTTCTTGTCATTGTTTGCTGTAACTTTGGCCTCCTCACGGTGGCCGGCTGGGTCCTCCACATAAACCAAAACCTCACCCTGACCAGCACTAATGGTCTCAACAGTGAACACTGCCTTCTTCATCACAACATTACCAGTGGGCTCAATCCCTGCATGACACAGAATAATACCCATAATTCTTCACTTTCCAAGAACTGTCTCACAAACACTCATGTTATATCAGACATAACTAATAATATAAACCACATCAAATATGCAACTGGTCACCATTTACCTGGTCCATAGGCACGGGCCTTTTTGGGGTTGAGTTTGGGCCGCAGTGGAGCACCAGGCTTGAGTTTGGCTTTGGGGAACTGGGACAGGTAAGTCATAACAGAGTGCTCGTCCACATTGGGATCTACGATTTCTTCTGGAGTGATCACCTGGTGAAGAAACAAGCATGCAATTTTACCTAAACCAACTAGAATTCACGCAATTTGTAAACGTTTAGTAAAACATGGTGTTTGTATCATGCCGTGGCAACGAAATGTTTATTAAGATACAAATTGAGAAGTCTGTATCATAGTAACATCAGCCCTAGGGACGGAAACACCTAACCACATGCATAACTGACAGCACGCAACATACCAAACCTTGGCACACCATAAGCACGCTGTGACAAAGAAACCTCACTGGTTAAGTTTCGATACACGAGTAGAGAAAAAAGTGATTTGACTCAGTTCCCTATTTATCCATTTTTCTTTATTTAAAAGAAAAAAAAACCTACTGTTGAACCATAAGCACTACTGTAACACTAGGTATACTCTTACAGTTATGACCAAGGTGAAAACAGCATGTGGCATGACAGAGCCAAATGCTTGTTCATTTGTTTCCTTTCCAAATCAGGTCATGATGAAACCACAAAAGCTGAATTAGAAACATGCCAGGTGGGGGCTCTAAAAAATTCTGTTCTCTGATTATTCAGGAGTTAATGAAAAGGCCAGAGATGACTGATCTCATGAAGGTAAAGTACCTGAGGAACACCAAGCCAGTCATCAGCCTGCTGCATGGCCTCCCTGGCATTGTCCACAGGCTTGGTCTGGTCCCAGGAATCCCAGTCTGGACAGAGACCTGCAAACCAAAAAACACAAATATATAGATTGCATTTGCTTACATTTTCTAAGGATTGTGTCTTACTTGTTTTAAATTACTTACTGGTCTTGTCATTGACAGCATGATTCTTTAAATTAAAATATATTTGATTCAATAAATAATTTGTTATTAGGTCAAAATCCATGCAGGGATCTCTGTACATTTATGCATTTAAAATTAGTTTTATAAAATGCTGTATATACTTTAAGCAATCAGATAGCATGTATTAATGCTAATGATCCCATCATTCATGTAGGCTGACAATGCCTAATGGGAACACCAAACTTCTCAAATTCCAAAAAAAGACCACTAAACCACTCAATTTCACCAAAACACCATCTCAGATCTTTCACCTGGAGCACAACTGTCCACCAGAGCACCAAGGGCTTTCCCTGACTGCCAGTCCCGGCTGAAGTTGGTGATGGGCAGCTCGGGCAGCTTGTTCTGGATCCATCCGAGCAGCCTCTGCTTGGGCGTCTTCTGCTTGCTTTCTTCGGTTTCTTCCTCCTCGTCCCACATGGGCATGGAGATGGAATAATGGAGAATCAGAGTCCATATCAGACCGAGGATCAGCTTCAGGTTCCCATCAACTATGGCTTTACTATCTGTAACACAGAGGCAGAGGGAAGAGTTACACAGAGCTTGCCAAAACACATTTGAGTATTTCTTTTTCTTCATCTGAGGGCATTTAAAGTTGGAACAACTCCTTTTATAATTCAGCACAAGACGGTGCAATAGGCTGCAGACCATTCCTCAAATGGCCACCAAACAATGACCTAACATGCTTGTATCTGCTCTGCACATGTGAAACATTCTGACATAGTGCTGGCATGACTTCAGATTCAGAGTGTAGATGATAATCGGAGGATACATTTGTGAATTAAACCATCACCATCCCATCTGAGGATTATTTCAGGAAAAAAAAAAAATCTGTTTGAAATCTAAGAGATTGATAAAGAATGGTAGCCTTTTATTATTTGCTTTGCTCTTATTAATTTATTACAAAGATGGAAATAAATGTAAACCCATCTCCTCTAGCAGCCCCACCCTGTGTCAACATCAAGATCTGATCATATGTAGCACGATCTCCACCCTCATACAACACTTTCACACTTCCCTTTCCCCTGCCCTTTCTCTTTAGTAAGAGCATACGCCCATCCATCAGTGACTATAAGCTTGCAAATGCACAGAAGAGACACATAACAACTTGAAAGCATGAACAGAACACACTTGCCATATACTATGCTGCATTTGGTTTGTAAGTGAGAACTAATCCAAGCTGGGACAGTGAGAGAATCAAGACAATGTGTATAATTGTTCTTTGATAGAACGTGCATGCCCTGGGGAGGACTTGGGCAGGGCAGCGTAATGCAGAGGAACTTCCTTTTTTAACGGACACATGCTCCACTGAGGATGCAGTTAACCTTGCAGGGGACAAAGGGAGGGGATATTGTTTCGATATTACACAAACGCTCCACCATCATGACGGTCCCAAAGACACCCAAAATTACTGGACTTAATGACTACAGACCTGTATCTCTAACGTCTGTGGTCATGAAATCATTTGAAAGACTGGTGTTGGATTATCTGAAGGTTTTCACTGGACCCCCCGCAGTTTGCTTATAGAGCAAACAGGTCTGTCGATGATGCAGTCAATATGGGACTGCATTATGTACTGCAACATCTGGACAGACCAGGGACCTCCACCCCAAATTAACCCGTCTCTCTGTCCCTAGCTCTGTCTGTTAGTGGATCACCATCTTTCTGACGGATAGGCAACAGCTAGAGAGAATGGGTAAAATCACATCCAGTACCCATATGACCAGCACTGGAGCCCCTCAAGGCTGTGTTCTCTCCCCACTGCTCTTCTACCTGTGCACCAACGACTGCATCTCTAAAGACCTCTTTGTCAAGCTCCTGAAGTTTGCAGAGGACACCACACTCATCGGCCTCATCCAGGACAGTGACGACAGGAGGTTAAAGAGCTGGCTGTCTGGTGCAGTCTTAACCTGGAGCTCAACACGCTCAAAACAGTGGAGATGATTGTGGATTTCTGGACGAACGCCCCTGCTCTCCCCTCACTCACAATCATGGACAGCACTGTGGCTACAATATTTATGCAGGTTCCAGGGCACCACAATCTCCCAGGACCTGAACACACACTTATTGACATTTCATATTTCCACATATCATGCATGTACAAACACTTCATACCCATTCTTACTTGAACGTCTATATTATATATTGTGTTTTTGTTATTTTGCACACTCTTTTTATTATTTGTGTCTTGTCACTGTCAGTTTTGCTGCACTGTAGAGCTCGGTCACAAAAACAAATTCCTCGTATGTTTAAACATACCTGGCAATAAATCTCATTCGGATTCTTAAATATTGATTTGGCATTTCATAACCAAATTCTAATTTTATTTGAATTTACACAGTATGCAGCGAAATGCTTAAAACGACTGCCCGTGACCTTAAAAAAAAAAAATTATATATATATATATATATATAGATATAGATATATAGATATATATATATATATAGATAATATATCGAATGATCCAATCCATGAAGGTTAAATACGCTTAATTTCAACATGCATTAACATTCATTTCTAAACTTAATACAATATAAAGAAAAATAATTTTCAAAAAGTTGCATCTGTTAATATTTAATTGAACCAAGCTAACACTAACTAAAATGAGCAGTTTAATTTTAATGACCAAGTGTCAATGAAGATTTATAAATATAGTATCACTCATTGTTAGATTAATGTTAAATGCATTAATGTTCATTTCTTTTAATTTTGAATATACATTTTTATATATTTTTTATTTTTCTTGGAAAACTTTGAAGCTTCTAATGGTTCATAAATGTTGTAAAACATTCATATTTTATACACACAGTATATATATATATATATATATATATATATATATATATATATGTATGGTAAACACTTAGAATGGACTCATTCATAATGATTGTTTTTAAAGTTAGCTTATTAAAAAGGTTTTGGGAAGTCAGACTTTCAGTGGAGGTAGGACATGAGAGAAGTCTATTTTGATTTTTAGGGTAACAAAACTCAATCTATGAGCAAATGATTGTCTCAAGGAGGAAAGCAAGCATTTAATCTATTCAGAAATAGACTCAAAATTAATGCCCTGTATATTGTGAGATCTCACATAACATTTTAGCCCCCTCCTGACCCATTCCAGCTATCCAACAGTGCTTGTTTGGCCATGTAAAATAATACATTCGCATTTTTCTCTAGTTCTGGTCTCCCGGTGCGGTTTACAAACCATGAGCCCCCAGAGCCTGCTGGAATTCATCTTGGCTTCTGGTGAAGGTGCTATTGAACCCTCTTTGATCTCTTTATTCGCACACCAAACACACTGGGCATGTGCTTCAGCATCGGAGCAATAATATGGACATTTATGGACCCATAAAGAAGCACCATTATGGTTAATGCTGGAAGGGGAAGTTTAAGAATCACCAAATTCTTCCAGAGTCCGCTTTAGTGGAATGTCCTATAGATCATGCTGACTTTGACTATGATTAATCTCATTCCTACATGGGTACAGACAGGGAAAAAATATGAGTGAAATATTAGAATAGAAACAAACCCAAATCAACATAGTACAATAGTGCAGACTATGATGTGTTACAGTCCGATTAGCTGTTATGACAGCAAAGACATCTATAACAAAGAGTGTGTTATTACATGGGAACATGCTGATACTTGTTTAAAGGTAGAGGTGGACTTTGCCATCCAGTAAAGGCGGGGCAGGGCTTACAGACATGCTAGGGGCTGTACAATTAAAATGATCCAGTTTTTTTTTTCCTCATGCATATATTTTTTGCCCTTTAGGGCCTCTGGAATTCATCTGCTTTTGACATTTCTCAATCTTTCCCAGTTTGTTTCATAGGTTTAAAATCACAGGAAAGACCTTGATGATCAGTGGAACTGGGATTAAGTGGGCGTGTATATAAAACTGGTGCCATCTTATTTATCACCCCCCCCCAGTGGCCCACCCTCACAGACAGAAAAAGCATGCTGTGGCTTACATTTCTCAAACATCTACTGAATGAGTAACAATGTGATGTTTCAGGCCATTTTTCGGGGGGGGAAGGGGGGCAGGGATGTTTGAACGAAGGATCTACTTGTCTGCAGTCAGAGTCCCATGTAATTAGGCTGATTTAGCCTTTCATTGATCAAAAGTATTTCTCAGGAGGCATGCACGTATACAGTGCTCTTGATTTTATAACGGTTAAATTAATGGTACAAAAACAGAAGAAGTTTTGCATTTCATTATGGTCATTGCATGAGATGCTTAAATAAGGGGCTGTAAAGGAGAACTTGCAGCACACTAACAATTCATCAGATATTAATCCATCTAAATTCCTGCTTTAATATCACTGCTTAAAAAAAAACACCTTATAAAGGGACAAGCTGACATCACTTATCAACTGGTTGGTTTGCACATCATCCTCAACCATGTCTAAATGTGGTGAGTGGGGGGTTGGAAGGGGACCCAGGCATGGTGACGCATGACAGGAATCTGTGTTGCTGCAGCATTCCCACCACACACTGCAGGAAAACACACAGCACACTCATTCCTTTTAAGGACATTTGTGCTCACAGCTCTCCATCAAATTCCCAAAACATGAAGCTCATGTCCGAGAGAGAAAGCTGGCAGTGAGTAAGAGATAAATCAAAAGGAGGCAGAGGAAGAGATAGATGATGGAAAGAGAGGGAGAGAACCAAAAAAAAAAAAAAGTGACTAAAACAGTCAGTCAAAGACAAAATATACAAAAGGGCAGAGATTGTGCTTGTGTTTGAAACCCAAAAAAAGCAGCATTCCTGCCCAGTCACTTGATGACTAAACTCGATGTTTTCTGCATGAAAGCATCATGACATCATGTCTGATGATCCAAAACAAATCTAGATATTTAAAAGATAACCAAAGTAAATATTTAGTGACAAAAATGCTTATTTCTCAGGAGACATCATAGAACATCCTTGGATGAGTTTATGATCTGACTCCATCAGATGCAGCTTTTTTTTTTTCAGACCACACCGCAAATATTGTGGCTTAAAGGCAAAAATTTGCTTCCAATCAAATGAAGGCATCTTGGTAGACAATGTGTAATACAAACATTTGATTCACATTAGTTTTGTTTGCTTCCAACCACCATATCCTGTTTGCCAAGCTTTCAGACACAACCAGAACTTGGAACAAGGAGGGACAGAGACAGAGTTGGTGAATTGTGGCCTTCCTGTTCGAGTCATGTGGGAGTGCCGAGTCATCAGTAGCCGATCAGAGCAGAGATTCATTCCCATGACTCACTCTGTCTGGACCTGCCAAATCACCTCAGCCACTCTGATATCAGCCCTCAACTTTGACCCCACAACTTCTAGACTACATATCACACTGCAGATATCTGAAGACACGCCGAGGATGAGGAGGAGTGTTCGTTCCGAGATGCATTTTATAAGAAAAATGTCACATATTTCAGTAAGATATTTAGCCAAAGAACTTTTCATTCACAAAGTTGAGATCATTTTCCAGCAGTGGGGGTTTTGTGTTTGCGCACGGCTGTAGAGAAGGACTGAGGAAATTGCACACATTCCAAAAAGGTCTTATCATCGTGGTCAGGACGCCTGTACACAAATGCAATCAGAGACATGGAAAGCTTGACAGGACTTACCCCCCCCTTCTTTTCTACAAAGACATTTCTTTCCAGAAAAACTAAATGACTAATATTTTATTTAGTCCAAGTACTTGAAAAAGAAAGCTGTTTGGACCCAAGTGTTCTTTAGAGTGTTTTTAAGTTACGCAGAAAGACATTTAACCTTTGTTTGGATCAATTGTTTACAATATTAAAATTGACTAAAAAAAAATAAATAAATAATAATAATAATTTCTACTTAATGCCAATTTTAAGAGCATTAACTAGGGGCGTCTGGATTTTCTAAGATATAACATTCTATCTGATTCAGTGTTATTTCAGTTAACGCCATGATGCACACTGTGTACCACATGGGTCACCCACAATGCCACTAGTACTTGTAAGCACATTTCTTCTATCTCCAACATCAGCAGTTTGAAGAAGCTAAAAAAGCATGAAAACGAATGTTGTGCCTCAGGCCTTAATGAGGACCATGTGGCACAGAAATGTCAAATTCTGTTCGTCCTGGCTTTGGTTTTCAAAACAGCACATCCAATACAGGATTTTAGGAGCATGAACTCTGCAAGAAAACTTCCTTTTCTTTTACTTTCTATGACTTCCAAATGTCCCTCCCTCCTTTCCTCCCTCTCCCTCTCTCACTCACTCTCTGGAAATGTTCCCCTTGGTTTTTTAGCCTTAAAAGGGCAGAAGCAAACTTGATCCTGGCAGGCCACCCTTTCCCTTGCACAGGGGTTTCTGATTACAGCTGGGAGTGGGAGGGAAAAGGAGGAGGCAGGGAAAGGAAGAGAAGCAGTGAGGGAGTGAAAACTGACTAGAGCAGAATACTGCTGTGGTAGTGCTTTTGTAAAACCCCATATTGACAGAGCTGGATTGTCATTTGGCTTGGTTCTTTAGCAGCTGGACAGAACCCAGTTCCATCAACTTCACCTTAAAAAATAGGCCAAGAGAGTATCCATCCATATTAAAACATACGATTTTCATTATGTCAAGCCAATAGAGCGCGTTTAGTGCCACAATCCATATTTAATAAACCTACAAGGAGAGCCAGATCACTGAAGATGTGGCCATCAGCGATATTTCCATTCATCAGTAGGTCTGTCAGCGTGACTGCAAACATAAATCTATGCTCTTAAATAAGGGTGGAGATAAATGCCTTGGGACAATCAGATAAGTGCCACTCGTGCTGGATTCTTTCCGGAAAACATCAAGAGTGAATCACCCTGCCATCTCCATTAGACTCTTGAAAGAAGTCTTTAACTAGCATGTAAAAATAAATAAATAAAAACTTGGGGATGCATTCTTCTACGGGTTGCCGTATCAAGGAAGTGTCATGCAATTATAGCCATTAGGAAACACCACCCTGCCTTCACTCGATCCTGCTTGCATGTCCTCTGATTCATCATCCATCACCCTTCAAGCAAAGTGAGTAAGTCATATCCTCAGTCTAGATATATAGCAAAAAAAAAACTTCAGCCAAATTCAATTTCTTATCTGTAAAAGAAAAAAAGAAAAACAAAACAAAACTGAATAGTAGAGGAAGAGTTCCCCCCCCTTTCATCAATTGCATTCTTTTTTTATTCCTCTTAATTCACTGTCTCCAGCCCAGGTTGAGTCCCTGTTTATCCGGTCTACCTACCTATTTGTCAGTCTCGGTTTGTAGTCATGAGGCTTTTCGGAGAATACAGAGCGCGTGGCAGATGGCTTCATGTGGTTTCCATGCAATGGTTTTGTCTAGTAGGGTGACAACGACCTTAAAAAACCTTTTTCTTAACATTTCCAAGTAAAGTGGAAGTTCAACATCTGAGTCACAGAGACATTCAAGTGCAAAAAGCACCTTGTTTTTTCTTTCATGCAGAAATTTGGGAGGTTCAAGTGTGCCCAATTAAAAAGAGCACTGATGATACAAACAAAAAACGATAAAAACCACACTGAGGCCGGGTTGCGAGACTTGCCATAGGGTGCTTTCCAGTGTGGTGAAGAGTGTGAAGGTATACAATCACGCACACTTGCACACATGCCACTAGCTGGTGCAAGTAGGCATAAGTACACCCAATGAATCATATTTAAAGCAGCTGCAGTGATGTGAAACGTCTGTCCAGGAGCACTAGGGTGCAGCCGCTGGGATCCAGAAATAAAATCCATTTCATTTTCGGTCTTCACAACAGAGCTCAGACATTAAGCAACAATATATAAACAGAGAGAGATTACAAGTTCAACATCTAGCACAGAACTATCAGTAATCCTGAACAGGATCCACCAAGCTGTCACTACAACACCATAGAAAACTATGCCAATAGAGCTCAGTGACAAACTCCCATTCCCATGAAGCATTGCACATGATAGAATTAAGCCAGGCATCATTCTATTAGATACTTTAAAATAAATGTTCTGGTTCATCTCTTAGAACTTTCAGTTTTTTTAATCCCCATGAAGAAAATGAATGGGAAAAAAATACTTCTGCAACCAAGGCAGCTGAAAAAGTACCCCACTGCTGTTCTACTTTGCCACAGGACTGTTGACCAAATGAACAGGAAATCCTGGCATTGCCAATAAAGCACAGAAACATCAGGAAGCCTCCCTCATTCATTAACCGGTTAAATAATACATGCCTCTCTGTTTGGCTCTGTAAGTCTTTAGAAATAAATTTCTATAAAATTTATAGAATAAAGTTTCTGCTTTCTACAAATGAAAACAGTAAAAAAAAAAAAAAAGCTAAATGTGTGGAATAGTGAGTATATTTAACAAATCGCACGTGACGAACAGGGAATGACTTAAAACAGACAACAAACTCAAGTGGTCAGAACAAATCTAATACACAGGAATCTTACTGCAATCTTTACTGCATTTCAGAGGCTCTGAGCTATTACTTAAGGTTTCTCTATTATGCACCTCTGGGCGTACACTTCACCAACACAACAGAATCAAGTTTTTACTTGCAACTCATTTTGACAAGCTAAACTAAGACAATTATACTCAAACCCATTGTTCCGACTTATTAATAATTATTGCATGTAAAGGCATTGAGCTACTTCGTTGAACAGCATCAAATGTTCTTAATATAATGTATGCTGATCAAGATCATGTTTTATTACATCACATTTAAGTACTAGCATGCCAGATGAAGAAACAGATTAACGCGTCTTTAGACTCCACACTTGAAAGCTCTTTCTGAGCCCCACCCAGATGAAGACGGAGATACAGGGCTGTCATTCTTTCAGGCTTTGGAAGGCAGCACTATAGTCGTATAGACAGGTAAAATATGGGGCCTGTCACGACAGGGGTACACACATACCACCTTTATGCTTGTTCAGTAATTCTCTGCACATTCATGTTGCAATGTTCTTATTCCAAACCACGTACACTGCCAATGATGCCAATTCCAGTTACCAAAAAAAAAAACTAGCATAGCATTGACTAGAAAATGCCATTCCCCAACAAATAACCATATAAAATTCCTAAAGAATGCAAATAACTCACATACATGGTGAAAGATGTCATCATAAAATACAATTATACCATCTGTGGGCAAGCCACGCAGTCCAGCGACATTGTTTGCTCATATTAACAGTAAGGGATGAAGGTGTTTCGAAGTACAAACATTGAGCAATTGCTGAATAATCCTTGATTGCACCATCTAAGAGCATGTTTATTTATGCCCTTTGGGCACTGTTGGGAAACGCATTGAGAGCAAAACCCTACAGCCATTGGGTTGTGGCATGCTTGGGCTTCCGGAGAGAACAAATTGTACGCAGAATGACCTATCAGGACTGAAAATACTGGAATTCAAGAGCTAGTTCAAGCTTTAAAATTACCAAAAACTTTTAGGTTTCGAAAAAAGGCCTAAAGCCACTGCACTATTTTAAAGAAATGAACCAAAGATGCAAATTTATGACATTGATCAGGTGACTGAGGATTTCCACTGAATCTCAAGATTCTCTTAAATCAAGCAGGAGAATGAGAATGAGAATAAACCTTGATTTCAGTGCCCTCATTAAAGCGAAAGGGACAAAATTCATGCTAAATTTACATTACAATAAGCCAGCTTCTCCCTTATTATGCTGAGCAGTTTGTTTTGTAATAGAGCGGAAATGCTTAACGCAATATTGTTTGAATGAACTTCAGTTAGTGAATGACGAAGTAATGTTTATTGCTATGCTTGTCAAATGCACTGCCATTGAATATCCGCTCAATGAAAATGGGGGGGGGAGAAAAAAAATCGAAATTCACTATCAGACTTCGCGCATTTAGTCAACTCAAGATCCAGTACATATTCACTCCGCTTGTGCTTGAGATGAGCCATAAACTAGAGGGCGTGTCTCTGTGTTAGTCATCAATCAATCACAACCAGCACTGAAGGCAGGAACCGTGTCTCGACATCTCTAGTACAAACGATGTTGTGCAACTTTATGTTCTAATCCCTCCGTTAAACCGTTGACACCCAAAACAACCACATTAAATTTTGATGAAGACAGCTGTGCTCGTCCTGAGAGGAAGGCGTGTCCTCGCGGATCGATAATAGATAATATTCGGTTTTGTGCACAGTGTGTTCACTGATAGTGCGAGATAACTAATATATATATATATATATATATATATATATATATATATATGTATATGTATGTGTGTGTGTATATGAAGTTGACAGACAATAAAAACCTTTCACTGAAATAAAAGCCTTTAGCATAAGAATGGAGCATTCCTATTAAGAGAAACAGCACGGTTTTTCATCCTTTACGCTTAGCCCTTGCACTTGTCTTGCATTTAGCACTCAAACTAGGGTTAAACCAGCCTAAACTATTCGCCACGATGTCTGCTGCTGCTTTACGACAATCTGGGCTGGACTTGCAACAGTTGAATGGAGCGACTGTGGTTCCTCGCTTCTTTGTCAGATTCTCAACTGCAAAGGCGATTAAAGCAATCTCATTTTACTCTTTACGTCAGAAACAACTCACAAAAAGTTCACAAAACACGTGCAACTTGTGCGGCAGTGGTACAACTGTGCACAAAACAATCCGTGGCCGCAAAGGCCTTGATTCCCATTCGCTTTTCCCGTTATTGTGTGGCCTTCCCAAAATTTCATGCCCTGTTTGTGCCGGGTCATACTGGATGCCACAACCTTTGCTTTATAACTTGTATAATATTCAATAAAAAAAAAAAAACAATGTTCGATTGAAATCAAAACATACCTATAGACACCAGCTTGATGTTTTCCCTGTCGAGGAACTCCAGAGCCACAGAGACGTTCTCCAGCTGCATCTGTCTGAACGTGGGGCGCTGGTTGTACTTGCGGAACATCTTCTTCTGGCTGAGCACCTCCAGAAGCGCGATCAGCCGGAGCCCATCGCTCAGGTCAGTCTGCAGGTTCGCTATGCGCTTATTGACACATTTCAGATGCTCGTTGCACCAACGCGTGAATGTGTTTTGTTGGATCTTCTTCCATGGCGCGTCCTCGGCGAGATCTTTCTCTGTAGCGGGCATGTCTGCGTCCTTGTCCGGGGAGAGAGAAGCGTTGGATAGGGGAGCGGCGGCGGCGCTCGACTGGTGGGGGCGTGTGTGTTGACTCATTTTTATCGACTCGGGTCTCCTGCACTAATTCGCTGTCTCGCTTTTTGGGTGGAGTCTTGTGGAATTGTACAATTTGTGTGCTCTTCTTTCCAAAGTTATGTGACTAGAAGGGAAAACAAAGAATTGACTGAAATCAGGCTAACATGCACATGCGTTTAATAACATTTGTGTTTCTCAACAAAACACGGCTGAAGTACGTGGACATTTACAAACATATATTATTCCATAAAACTAATTCAGTTTTTAATAAGTTGCTGAATGAAAGTATGCCACCGTCTGTCATTTATTTAGTCGTTTTATCTGTAGGTGTACGGTAACTGGTCTGAAAACAGCTCACATGATACAGGATATTACGCAATGTCTAGTGCATAAACCTCTGTTGCGTTTGCCTGTAATGTACTGACAAAAATACTCAACATAATGTTCAAAATGAGTTAGAAGTATACCTTGGACGTGAAAAAGCGATTTCAATTAAATAAATCACTTGTGTTGCATTTAACTTAATTTAATTAAAGCTCTGTTAATCTACATGCTTTGTCATATGTTTAAAATATGTTTAAATAGTGTTATCTACACATATAGCCTAGATTAAATCCAGACTAAATCTAAGCAAATGTTCTACTATGCCATACTCGCGTGTTGATGTAATGCCATCAATTATCAAATTATGAACTGTAGTTGTAAAAGGTGTCCAAATAACACATTAGATGAGTAAGAAAGCTGAAAATATCTCTAAAGAGGCGTTTGAATACCCAAGGTGGGCAAATAAAATTCTTGGCCGGATCACTATCCTCCTTGTAGCCGTTTTGAAGGAGAAAATCACAAAACAGAACAATTTAGAGCTGCATTAATCCCACATTTGACTAAATAAGGCAAATGAGCCAAAACAGTATGTGAGGACGCAGTCCAAAAAGAATGTTTCCCTTTAGAGGTTTTTTCAGCATTTGTCTCTCCAGGAGAATCTGTGGAATGCCCTTCATGTAATGAGCCACCAATGCCCCCCTGACCCCCTCTCCAGTTACCCGCCCCCTTCATAAAACATCTACATAACCACAAAATGTTTTATACTCTCGCTCTTGTTCTTGTCTCTTCATATTCAAAACTTGGTATTTCTAGCAGAGCATATTAGAAATGCTAAGACATGTCACTTTTTATTGCAGTCTCAAAACTTAAGCGATAAGGTTACTTCATGTCAGTCTCAAGATCACGAACTTTCATTCATTACTAGATAGTTTATACATAGTCCTCAGATAACTTAATATTTCATTGGTTTTATTTCCAGTCAACAACATCACCATTATCCTATTGTTCTCAAACCCCTTTTGTGATATTATCATGTCCACAATGCAGTCTAACTGTAAATAGGCCAGTTGCTCAGAAACAAAGGAAGAACAAACAAGGCGTTCAGAACAAGCCACTACTGCAGCCACGTTGTAGTCTGGCGTCACCTGCAGGAAATATGAAGTATGACAATCTGTTTGTTTTTTTTTGTTCCTACATACATTTATTCATTACCATCACTCTGTTATCCTATTTGATGATGTTCAGTGCTTTGCTACAATCTGTATTGTTAAAAGCGCTATATAAATAAAAGTGACTTGACTTGACATACAACGCTTACTGATGGTTAAAATAAATTAAGCAATATTTTATGTACAGCTTATAATTTCATTCAATCATGGATGCTACATGAAAGAAAATGAATCACTTTTTAAATCTGATATATAACGCCCGCACAATATATATCATGTCTGACTAGGCAGGATGGGTAGGCAGACTGACGTCAGACGTCTGACTAGGCAATGTATTTTTACAGGACTCAAACATATTGCACAAAATGGGCTTGTAGATACGGGTTTGTAAAATACTTTAATATGCACCAGAGAAATATGGGAATATTATCTGGGGCACATAGCTGAAAAGAACACTGTGTTATACTCACAGTCTCCTTGGTAACAGAAGGGTAACTCCCAGCTGTTAACAATAGTGAAATTAAATGTGGGAAGCCCTATAATAATAATAATTATTAATTTCATACATTTCATTACTTTTATATCATGCTATCAATGTAGTGAGTTCACCAAAGATAAATTTAATCACTTGTCTTCAGTATAATCATCATAATGTCAGGTTCATTTGAGGACAGATTATTGTTAAAAAGTGATGGCGTGTGATGCCATGTTTCAGCCAATCTGAAAAGTGTGGTTATAGCCCACATACTTTCAGACAGCCGCAGAAAGTCTGCACCAGTGAAAAACACAGATTACACACTGAGGGGGAGCATGGCACTATGGGTATTTTTGTAAAGGTGTTTTACTCTTTCGTCAACAGGATGTGGCTTTGTTTTTGCTTCTGTGCACATGGAAACCAAACAGAAAAATATGGACAGCTAAGTTGTGTTTTATATCATTTTGAACACACTAATTATAACAATGCAAGTGACAGGGGGTAGTCACATTATTAGACTGCAGTGAATATTCCTGCAAGGCAGGTTTACATTTGAAAGTGAATTTAAGCATATAAAAAATCTACATTTTGATCACTGTTGCACAGGGGGAAAAAAGATACAGTTCATTGCAAGAGGGCTGACTAGAAGCAGGGTCACATGGGGTGTGCTGTCACAATGGAGCCTGCTAAATATAAATTAAAAGTGTGCCCCACCTTCAGATTTATTTACTTTTTTAAATAGACACAATCCAACCTTTGAAATGAAGTATGTTTTTATTTATAGTCGACTACTCTGCATGTGTGCCAGTGTGGTTTTATTGTGCTCACTTATTTAACCAACAGCTATAACAAAAATATGATGATACTGTAATTTTATTTTAGAGGATGTAATTCACCAAAATAACCCCAATTTAAGATGGGTTTGAGCTATGTGTTTGAAACCAACATACAAAACAACTTCTTCAGAAAACATTTGTGTACTTGGACTTTTGACTTGACATTGTAGTTACTGATACAGAACTCTTGGGACAACAAAGAAAAAAAATACGTGATTTTACTGTAAAACCTAATGTTTTTGTACGAGCCCTACTGTCTCTCGACTGTCATCCAGGTGAGGTCGCGATGTTTCGTGCAAGATTTTCCTCGAGCATGGGGGGGCGCGCGCAACTCTTACTTCAAAGGATGAAGGGCGCGCAGACCTTTCCATATTTTCCCTTATTTGGTGAGGAGGCCTTAATTAGATTACGACAGTGATGAGCCAAAACCTCTGAAGACCATGGGATATATACACTTTTTTCTAAATTGCATGCAATATTAATATGAATGAAATATTAATATTTAGATTTGCATTTACAGAGCCAACACAGCCTTTAAAATAAATTAGGTTTTATATATCTATAGCTTATTTCCTTTTATCCAGTCTCCCAATTTTTGCAGCATTCTTTAGGCACGCCTTTACATGTCGTTAAGCATGCAGGGCACTTATAAGTAGGCAAGAATATGATATCCTGTCATTCAGCACAATTACGGACACTACGCTGCACGCGTTTATACAAGACGTTTAGTGGTGAACGTTTGCGTCAGGGACTTTCAACCCTAAGCGAACTTACATTTGACGCAGAGCAGGAATAAAAGTAAGCTGTCCAGGCTCAAAAGCGCTTAGTGCAAGACAAAACATGCCTCGCAGCAGTGAATAGAGGTTTTATAACTTACATTTTGATGCTCGTCTTGAAGTAATTCTTGTTTCTGTATCCCTTCAGAGTCTGCGTGTGGCACAGGCAGCGGAGAGTGAACTTGACTGGAGCACAGTGCAGAAATCTCACTGTACGACCCTCCCGGAGCCGACGAGTGTCCCTGGAGGAAAAGCTTGCTCGCTGAACTCGAGAAAAAACACTAGTGACACCCCTTAGTCGTTTCAGCCTCCTTCTGTCCTGTCTGGTCTTAATGCGAGAACCTTAATTGGTAAAGTATCAAAAAGGGGGGTTACTCTTCTGTTCGCGCGAGCGCGTCTCGAGCTGACGTGATACCGGCGGCCGCGCCTTCAGATTGTAAAGGTATGATGTCACCCTGTTCAGACTCAGAGCGCCTGTATCTGCTCCATCTGCCTGATGCATGAACACTGTTGCTGCTGCTGCTGCTCAACAAAGAGCTTCGAGTTATGTTGCAAGTCCTGATGTAATAATATCCATTTCATTTTGAACTTCCATTGTGTAAGTGGACAAAATGATCTTAACTCAACATTCGGACACAGGTTAAAACATGCTTTTCCCTCAAGACACATTGGATTATATCCTATTTGTATACTGCACAGGCTAGAAAAAAAGTTGGCCCAAACTCATAAATCAGTACATTTTGATTTAAATCTTTGTGTACGTTTTAGGTTTAGATGTCAGGTTACGGTCATCGCCATTGTGTCTGAGATGTCCTCACTATTATAGTGAGGCCAAATATTTTGAAATGCAGTCTATTAACTGGATGTTATCTCACACACTTTTGGGAAAAATTCATCATTTGCTAGAAAATTGATTGGCTGCTGTAGAAAGGCGAGACTGTAAGTGTGTCACTTTGTAATAATTAAAGACACAGAGTTTGCTGTTTAATACATTACTTTATTTCAGCTGGATCTTTTAATGGCCCCAGTATGAGCCTGTCTATGTGACTTCGTAACCCTCTTTGTACCAATAAAACCTGGCGTAGACAGCCAGTCTCCCTTGGGTAACTGTCTTTGACTGCAAACATTCCCAGTACTTCATTCCTTAGAGGGAAATAGAAGGGACCAGCTATAACGGCGTAATTTATCAAAGAACCTTGGGGTGGGGTGACATCATATTGCCCCCACCACACCTTTAACTAAATCTAGCAGTCTGAAACCTGGTATCATTTGTATATGCCATATGGGATTTGACGCTGATAGTTTTTTTTCACCCTCCTATCGCTTGTATACAGAAACACATTCAAGGCAAAATGAATGTTTGTAAATGTAAACTACTGATATTTCCATATTTCCTACTGGCTAAATAATACATAATAATGCATACATGTATATAATACACACATACACACACACACACACACACACACACATATATATATATATATATATACTGGTGTTGGAAGAAATCTCATCATTTGTCTGTGTTTTTTCTTGCCCACATTCCCTAGAGTGTGATCAAGTCAACCTAGATCAAGACAAGACAGGCAGAGATCTTCTGGCAGCAATAGAAAGGCAGAAAGACTACAGTAGAGAGTAAATGAAAATAGTCACATAAAGAAAAGGCATCAACAAAGCCAGGAATCTTAGTGGGAATAGTCCAAAATCATCCATACATCAGGTGATTCAGACTAACAAAGCATCTCAGATAAGTTAAACATGCACAACCAAATGTGATTTTTTATTTTATTTATTTGTTTTTTCTGAAGACATGCTTTTTCATTTGTCAAGGTACACATGTGATCTTGGTGCTTACTTAGAAAGGAGCACAGAGAAATTAAGAAGCTTGTGTAGAATCTCATAGTACAGCTTACTAGCTAGAAATAGTTTGAAGATGTTTAGAGTCCTAACTCTCTAAATGTGATATAAAATAAACAAATCGTACAAATATAAATATCACAATGCACAACAAAACATATGTTCGCTATGTGCACAAAAGGCAGTAGTAATCTCATTCAGCAGACTGTGAAAACCAGGACAAATTTTGTCATTGCTAGAAACTGAGTCTATATATGGGCTAATAAAATATTATGCTCAGTTTTATTGACAGTAAACACAGAATTAGTACAGTAGCAGGCAAAGAGATCAAGGAGGAGCAAAGAAAAAAGAGAAATGACATGTAAGGAGAGAAAACTGTTTGAAGCGCTTACATTTTCCCATTGTAATCCCAAGAATTCTTTGTCTACATTCCTTTTTTTGTTTTATTAGTTTAGAAAAAGGAGTGATTTTGTTCTCAAAGATAAGTTGAGAACGGAAAGAATGAGGCAGAAAAACATTTAGGTTTGTTTTTATTCAAAGTGAGACTTGCACCCTAAACATTAGACATCACTTTTGCATGTTAGATAGAAGCCAGAGCAACATTTTGAACAGATTAAATTTACTCAACATCTGCTTAATTATGTTTTATGAAGTATGGCAACAAAATAGCAGCAAGTTTAACAAGGCAATAACCTTTATCAAGAACCGGCCAAGTTAAAAAGCTAGTATTTGTTCTTTGATCAAACGTGTCACACTGTTGAGAGAAAAAGAAGGACAGAAAGATTGAGAGAGAGGGGCCTGTTGTGACCCATCCGTTTCTGGGTGTAATTCTTTAACACAGGAAGCTGTAGTGACAGATACGGCATGTTTTCCACAGGAACGTGTGCCTCTGTGGAAGGACATGGTCATTGGAGGGCAAAGAGTCCTGTTGTTAACTGCTTCAGCAAAAAACAAGAATGATAGCTGAACTATGATTCATCACCATTCTGATACAGGCAGAAGCAAAATGAAGGCTAAGATCAAACCTGCAAAGTTTAGTTTTCACTGAGGACATCACGTAAATTTGTGGACAGACTTTGTGATCATAATCCTGAATTGACACATTTTTAGACACGTTAAAATTACATCTCATGCATCAAGCTCATACCCACACCCAATAAAAAACTACAGAGATCCCATCCAACTGAACAGTATGTGAATTGCATGAGACATGCACTGTCTGTGTTTTCATAGGTTTACGTTTACAGCCTTCAAGGACTGTGCTGAGAGGTTTAAGTCATATCATACACTGTATCGACAGACAGAATAACAGAATAACAAATATCTTTTTTTTTTTTTTTGCATAGTGGCAAATATTATGGGCAGTCGTGGCTAGTGGATAGGGAGTTGGACTTGTAACCCAAAGGTCACGGGTTCGAGTCCTAGGTCTGGCAGGGATTGTAGGTGGTGGGAGTAAATTCCCAGCACTCTCTCCACCTTCAATACCACAACTGAGGTGAGACCCTTGAGTAAGGCACCGTTCCCCCAACCGTGTGTTCATGGTGTGTGTGGGTGTTCACTTCTCACTGCTCTGTGTGTGTGTGTGCGTGCACGTTGGATGGGTTAAATGCAGAGCACAAATTGCAAGTATGGCTCACCATACCTGGCAACAAGTCACTTCACTTCTCTTTAAATTGCTGTGTGAACTGATCACAGTCCAGATCATGATGAACACACTGATATAGAATAATGTAAAATTCAGACAGATGTTGTATTGCAAAACATCTGACCTGTTTTAGATTTAGGACCACATATGGAAGTGGCTCAAATCAGATTTAAAAAGATCAGATTTAATTGAAAATGGACTTTTTATAGTTTAATCTTATGTTGTGTCGTCTTCACAAGTTAAAGATTAGAGGATGTCTCCATCTCAAGGTTTTTTTTAGCATTACAGGACAGAGTTGTGTAGAAGTCATTCTTTATTGTCTTTATAGAGCTAAAGTCAAGTGAAAAACACATCTGCATCAATCCGGGGTTAATTAGAGCAGGGAAAGTCATCTTTTGTACAACACTAGACTAATGTGTTTAAAGACACTATAGACAGCAGCACTCACCTACAAACATGTCTGAAGGCAGTGAAAGAGTCAGTACCATCTGTTACTGTTTGAGAGGATATTACAGCAGAGTGAGTCAGATTCGAAAGCTCTAGAAGTGTGTAATAGGTGTCATCAGCTCCAGTGCTTTATACAGTGGCTTTATTCTTCACTGCACATCACAGAAAACAGAACGGCCTTCTTGGTTGACTGACTGTACATGGATAGTCACTCTGATCTCACAGGTGGTTTAAGTACACACACACGCACAGAAATCTCAGAACATTATACTGCACGGCCCAGGAAAAACAATATTAATCAGTATTGATATCTCTGATCTTCACCATCCACTGGAACACATCCAGTAAATAAACGTACCTGCTGAATCACTGATGCCACACCCACTGTGTCCGTCTTATTCCGCCACACCTCATTAAAAAACAAGAGGTGTCATCAGGTTTTGGTAGCATGACAATATAGTTATGCTTGTGGATTCTTGATGATTCTCATGAATAATCTCTTTTTACCTCCTCAAGTCTGTAACTCTCTGTATAACTGCTGCCTGATGGTTACTCTGGGAGAATGAGAATGCAGATGTGGTGTTTGGAGCACATTGTCCTTCCCTGGGGTATCTAAAATAAAATGCATCAGAGAATTGGTCAATTAACTCATTCCTGGTCCTGTTTTGGCAGGAAGGAGCCATTCCGTTACATCATCGTCATTCCCTTCAACTTCCTATTGGTTAAACCTCTCAATAAGTGCATTTACATAAGCGTTGGTGGATTTTGAGTAGCTGAACTTCAATCTTCATTAGTCTTCACTAGTCTTTAAGTATGACACACTGCATAACTGAGTATTTATAGAATTAAATATTCATTTCTTTATGTGATAATATCTACGCACTAACACTCATAACTTTGGGGTTGGTATGATTTTATATGTTTTTGAAAGTAAAAAGGAAAGGAAAGGACGTGACATGTTGCCAGGTATGGTTTCCCATACTAGGAATTTGTGCTCTGCATTTAACCCATCCAACTGCACACACACAGCAGAGAGAAGTGAACAACCACACACACACACACACTGTGAACACACACCCGCAGCAGGTGGCCAGCGGCACCCAGGGAGCAGTTGGGGGGAACGGTGCCTTGCTTAAGGGTCTCACCTCAGTCGTGGTATTGAAGGTGGAGAGAGAGGCATTTATTCCTGTGGTGCAAAGCTGAATTTTTCAGCAGCCATTATTCCCATCTTTAGTGTCACATGATCCTTCAGAAGTCAAGCTACAATCAGGTTATCCAGGTCTTCACAAAAACCAAAATGAGTAGTAGAAGTGGCATGAGTGCTGATACAGTGACCACAAAATTGGGATTGATAATTGTGTACTATGTGAATCCATGTGCTTTTGTAGGATAAATACCCATATTTAAAATATTTCAAATAATAAATATATTAAACATAATAAACACTTTTCTCTCACTTCTGCTGACTGTGGTAACCAGAAGCAGTCCCGGCAGATGCCATAAGACATATGCGTCACAGGTGTCTCTGACAAATGTAGGAAACAATTCCTAATTTTTTGCTTCTAATTTATGACCAGCATTTTTTGTTCTCTCTCTGTGCTCAACACTAATCGCCAATATTTTATGTAATGCTTCCATGTATGACAAATAGCAAAAGTGATAGAAAAGTGTTTACCCCAGATGATGGGAAAGAAGAAAGTCTTATATGCCTAGAATGCTTCGAAGGTAAGTAAAACACAGCCTATTTTTTATTTCGGTGGGGGGGGGGTAAACTAACAAGAGATATTTTTATTTAGTAAATGAGCAAAGTAAAATGGCCAAACTAGTTAGTGAGGACTAAATCATTTTACAGTAAGTTGTTTTATTGTATTTCTACTGTTTGGCCTACAAAGTGCAGGGATATTTTACAACATAGAGTCTAGTCTTGTTAGATTGGGCACTATAGCGCATGCCGACTCTTGTCTCTGTCTATCTTTGCAGTGAGATTGGAATGAGATTGGCCGCTGTATAATGCTGCTTGGAGAACAGATTCAGCTGATGATGGAAGTGCCAAAATTGTGCCCAATGAAAGAGAAAACTGTAAATATGAACACCTTCAATTCAATACATCAGATAACAGAAATTATTATATGCAGAAAGCAGCATGCATATGAAACCATCCAGGATTATTTATACTATTGATTATATCTTGCCAGAAAGAGCCCACATTTTGATGCATGGAGAATTTCAAACAAACAATGTGTACATGACTGCAACAATCTCACCAAAGATAATAACACATTGCAGTCAAACACGATTATACATTTAGCATTCATTTGCTTTTCATAATAGTGTTTAAGTTTGTTTAGAGTCAATATTACTCTGACCCCTGACACTTACATAACTATAATACAGCTGCCAATGTATCATATTCAAAAAGTGTACAGAAAGTTAAATATGTGTAAATTATGTGCATTATATAAATAGCATCATGTTAGATGTGAGTAATATGTTATTTGCATTAAAATAAAATAAAGATTTAACTGAAGAAAGTTAAATTGTATACATTTAGATTTTAGATAATATAACATTAATAGAATCCATAATTAAAGCGTTTTGGCTTCAGCCAAGAATTTCATTTCAGTGTGTAACTAATTCGGTTTGCTTACATTCATCCAAAAATGTTGTGGGAAGAAGGAAAGGTAAACAAACTCACAGTGAATATTTACCCCTGAGGTGCGGAAATGTGACATTTTGGCAGTAAACACTGTCTGAAATCTTTGTAGTGTGCAAAATGAGGCCCAGTTTATTCTCTCCAATGAAGTGAAAACAGACATTAATGTCTTGAGGGATTGAGATAATGACAGTCGATGAACATCATCTGCATGTGATCATTCATTCCTAGCTTACAGCCGTCTGTTTGTGTTGCTTTCAAGGAAGACGCTGGGACACGCTCAGGAGCTTTGACTGTATAAGGGTCAACGAGACACAATAACCTTCAGAGCGGCGGTCATGATGTCTGAGACTCCCACTTTTCTTCCTTATGTTCTCTCGTTCTTTTGTCTCTAACTCTGATTCGTTCCAACTGGGAAGTCTGACCATATTAAGAACACTGGGAGTTGCAGGCATAGGCAAGCAAGCTTGACAAATCACACATTACGTCACACCCTGCCTTCCAGCGCATTTCATATCACATATAAAACAATGTGCCTGCGGTAAACATTACTTCACATTCAGATAACGAGAGTATTCGCTGAAAGCAGGGTGCATGAAGATACATTTTACTTCTGAAAAACACAGGTTTACAACTTACATATAAGATATGAGTCTTGGTGAGTGTCTTACATTCACTTCATCACTGGCCGAACTAAGTAAACTAAGTAGCCCGCTAAGTAAACTCTGAATCACATCCAAAGAATCTCTCATCAATACTTCCCACAAATTTGTTCTCATTTTTTTTCATTCAAAAGTCCTTTGAATGATGATCTGTACCCACAAACCCACTCAAACACTCATATGCGCAGACACATGATGGTGCAAAGTCGTACAATTGAACGCAGAGACACGCACTTACTCTTTTCCTCTCCACAAACACAGCCATATATGGTAAGCTGTGTTTGTGGAGGTAAGAGAGACAAGGAGAGAGAGAGAGATCTGCTCTCAGAGAACTAAACAACCCTCCATCATGAAAGCCTCTGTGCATAGATTATTTCAGCCACGCCTCGAACAACCCCAAAATCATGTTGCTGTGTAAAGACTGTATAAACATTATGAGCGGTAGCTGTAATTTTTCACTTTTGGTGGACTGGCCGACGGCTGGTTACATCACTTGTTTGCAGTAAAATAAGGAGTGATGATCTGAAAGAGCTGATGTTTGCTGAGCAGACAACGGATTGGTTTTGTGCATTCTCATACCTACTTAATAATAAAATTATACAAAGTTTACTTCTGGACATACCATGGATGCTTACAGTGGACAGTGATATGTTACGGCTGGTGGAAATGAATTCTTTCTTTCCAAAATATCTTACATTGTGTTCTGAAGATGAACTAAGCTTCTACAGGTTTGGAACGACATGGGATTAATGATTATTGACAAAAATTTCAGGAGTCATCCTTTTTTTTTTTTTTAAATCTCAGAGTATATTACAAGTAAATATTGTAGGTCAAAGGGGATTGGCTGACTTGGTTGGCTGAGATTTAGAATATAATTTCTTTATTGTTGTTAATTTGTTTGGAAATTAACATATTTGGCTATAATTTGATCATTTGCAATATTTTTAAGTAGAATACCTTATTTTTTATTAAGTAATAACAAACAAGTAACTAACTAATATCTATGTTCCAATCACTCATGATGATATTCAGGCCAACAGCACGATTGTGAGTGTAATATTTCTTCAGCACAAGGGTTTAACAACCATAAAGTAAGGCTATTTAAGTGTCTATTTGTGTTCCATCGATAGAAATGCTGGTTCCACAATTGGAAAAATAGACAAAAACTAACTTGTATTTAATAGTGAATAATTAATATTAAGTTTGAAAGTCTTCAATTATTTCCACAACCCTTAAAATTCTTTGTGTAGAGCATGTCCACTTTTACATTCAAACAGGAGTTCAGTAAACTGCGTGGTCCTGCGAAGCAAATGTTAGCCTCAAGAGGAATAACAAAAATATCCTCTCTGAGCTGTTTCATCGCACACACGCTCCCCTAATCTGATCCAGCATCTACACGAAATCAACTGCAGAAATATACATTTATATACAAAATAAAAAGCCACCATTTTTTGTTTACGCTTACGCCGAAGCAGAAGCTACTGTATTTGAGAATAGTATGTCCTTAAATGTGAGTCAAAGAGAAAGAGTAGAAGAACAAGCAGGAAAAGGGCAGAGAGAGTGTGTCAGCAACCTTATCCTTATTTGGGAGGAGGAATGTGGAGGAGGTCAAGAACATCACAGCTATCAATGACGAATATCTCATTCTCTCGCATTCTCTTTTTTTCTGAGCAATAATAATCATTCGAACCATTATAATAAACAAAAAATCAATGTGCATATGTGTGTGTGTTTGTGTGTGTAAAAATACATTATGGTGCTATGAGATATTATGCTGTTGTGCAAAAGTGTGAAATCAGTGCATGCATATCGAAATAATTCATTCTTTTTGTCGAACACATGTGCACACATTACATCACACTGCACTGAAGCTGCATGAAACAGGGACACCCTTTCTATACCTGCATCTGGACTGAATAACCGAAGCAGATGTTTGAGGCAGATAAATAATGATGTCATTTTTGAGTGGAGGATGGCAGTGCTGGCAGTGTTTGTTTATCTGGTTCACCACATGTGGAGCTCAGACAGTCTACCCCCCGTCAGCAGGCTCTACTCATGAGTATGAGAGCGAGAAACTGCAATTTAGAAATTAGACAGAAAATTAAACTGTCTGAACAAGAATCCAGACAGTTCATCCTTCAGGGCTGTAACTTACTCCCCCAATCCCAAAGCAGAAGGGTGATGTGTTAAAAATCCATACGTGCATCATGCAGACTTGCTGTGTCCTCACTAAACAAGCTACTTCATAAAGGGAACACCGACTGCAAGACAGCACAGAATAGACATGTCTGTTACGTGTCAAATCATTGTGCAATGAGCAGTAACACTTGGCACCGTTGTCTAAATTTCACAATTTCAATTCCAAACACCAAGAACCAGGTTACAACGGAAAGCAATGGCTGTTCTTACTGCGCTGTGTATTTTTAGGTGTTTAGATTCTTTCTTCGACTTGAGTTAAACCACCCATGACACATTTACACACCTCTTTACACACACATATACATCTGCAAATCGTGATATACATCTGTATATAAATGTGTAATATTTTGTATATTGTTTCACTGTAAAGGAATGTGTTCTTTTAAATCCTTTCTATCTTTTTATTTTAAAATATTATACTTTTTATACAAAATACTGTTACATATGAAATTCTAATTCTAATTCTTATTTTCTAAATAAGCAGCCATTACTGTAGTTATTCAATTACACATGATCCTTCGGAAATCATTATAATTTGCTAATATCTTATATTTGGGAAACATTTATTATTACTATCAATGTTGAAAACAGCTCATCTGCTAAATTTTTCTATGATACTTTTTGCCAGGATTCTTTAATATATAGAAATTTCAAAACAAAAATGTTTATTTAAAATAGAAATCTTGTGTAACATTTTCATCATTTTAATTTATCTTTGATGAATAAGTTGAATAAGGTATTCATTGATAAAAACAAATGTAAAAAGAGTGTAACAAGTGTGCTTTATTTTTATTCTATTTTATTATTATTAACTCTTTTTTTTAAAATGATCAAACGGGACAAAAAGTGCTCATAACTGAAGCAACCCCCACATTTATTGTGCTTTTTATTTATTTATTTATTTTTAATTCCCTTTATTTATATAGCTTTTTTAACAATACAGATTGCGTCAAAGCAGCTTTAGAATATTAAATAGGATAATAATCTGTCATTTTTCCACCATTCTCTTCATTTTGCATTGTTGACTTTAAGCACAGCGCTGTAACTTACATTTTTTCACTGCCATTCCAGATCAACTAAAAACATGAAACCTGAAGACAAGGCCCCTCTATACACCCCGTTATGACATGTGCTTTTAAGTGACCCGGGATGACATCACATGATCTCATGACTATGGTAGTTGATAGGTCAGCACACGTTTTGAGCTGAGCAGTCCTCCACGCATCAGTCGACCAGAGATGGTGAGTGAGCAGGGAATGTAGGGAATTCTTCTGTCTTTGCTGATTTCTGCAGAACTGCAAGCAGGAAAGTTATGATGTGTCATACTCTAGCTGCGGGCTTTTCTGGTTTTTGTTATTTATAAACTAGTGGTCATCTCCATAGCAACGGATATATTTTCACTTCCTGTTTAAGGTGATGCTATGGTGCAGTATGCCAGCTCATCAAGTTTCTCAGTGCCATCACAAATGGAAAAAACAAGACGTCTTGAATCTATCTATCTATTTGTAGCCTGTTTATAGTCTTTATATTGTAAATATGTATTTATTATGTTTAAGAACTTAAATTGTATTTTAAATAGGGATGCCAATTTAATGCATTAATCTAATGAGTTATGAAAAAATGCCCCACCCTAGACTGGGACGTCATGTTATATTTTAAACAGTCGATAACAAGCATAAAGAAGATCAAGGACTGTGGCAAGAAGGCATACAGCTACAATGTAATTTTCTACATATAAGATTGTGTTTTACTAACACCTATACCTACCCAACCCTGAACCTTACAATAATGAGAAAACAGCAATTATTGTACAGTGTGATAGAAATTATGCTGTATTGATGTGCACATGTGCCATACATATCCCTTCTACCCTTAAAACCAAGAACTCTCTGCATGATGTAGTCTAAAAACACAGTTATTTAGTTTTATTAAGATTTTGGAGCAAAATGATAAGTTACATGAGCAGTGGGAGCAATATATGCATATGTGATTTTATAAAATAATTCAGTAAATAAGAAGTTAATATTGTGGTATACTTGAAACACAATATTGTCTGTTTCTGCTCCACATTGCCAATGAAAATATTACCTTTAAAGCCAAAGCAGAACTGAATTGAACTTCCTGAATGGAGCCATTTGTTTAAAGTCTGTGTGAAATCAAAATTGACTATATTTATTTTGTTAGCTCACTTTGCTATTTTTGTGGTGAACGATTCACCCGTGCAGGTCAATCCACAAAAAATTCCTTTATATTTTTTAATCCACATCTGAAAATGCTCCCCTCTAAAATGACGAGTCTTCTCAAAGACGTCAGTTTGATGGCTTGGGCATGAGCAAGACATTCTTAACCACCGTAATTGGTGAAATTATTTGTTTACACTTGCAATAAAGAAAAAAAATGTAAAATTCAAATTACATCCTTATCCATGCTCCTATATCCAATCAGTTTGCAGTAGCCATGCCCACTATTCTCCTCATTAAAAATTCTGATAGTTCACACAAAAAATGAAAATTTTGTCATTAATAACTCACCCTCATGTCATTCTAAATCCGTAAGACCTTCATTCAACTTCAGAACAAAGTTCTTAGACTAGTTTTCACATTCTCTTAGAGGCCACAGCATCAGATTTTCTGTCACTGCAAATTATGTTATGTTAAAACTAGGAGCTGAAAATGACTTATCGCAGTAACGCCACCATTGAATAAATTCAATTAAGACAGTCGGTGATTAGGATATCTGAAACAGCGTCACTAAATAAACACTCTTTTTTTTTTGCTACATTTACACCAAGTCCAAGACGGTGACTATATCAACCAGCACAACATCAACAAAATGACATATATCTTTAAACTTCTTCTTTTTTTTTTTTTTTTTTGGACTGGGGAAAAACACTAACCACTTGCTTGAATCTGTCATTGGGGGGGGGATCATTACATTAACCATACAAGCCCTGCTGGAATTAGACTATGCCTGTGTTTTCCACACAGCTGAATGGAAAATTACCCAAGAGATCATCAAATGATTAATTATATCTTCAAATAAACATAAACAATGATATTTAACAGTCCTTCTGGGTTTGTTTCAATGCCACTTTTTAGCTGGCTGATCGGCAAAACACCAACACGATCAGTTTAAACCATCTAAGAGACTAGTGTGTTGAAAAAAACAGACTGAACTGGTTAATCTGTTGTTTTAAAAAAGGATGTAATGAGCAATATCCAACCCAGCCCTTTTGATACCATATAGTTCTCCCTCTCCTCAAGTTTTTAATTCCTCTTTAACATGATGATTCATGATCCACACCCTTTCTCATTTTCTTTTTCTGCTCACATTTTTGCGCACTTAAATTACACCATGTTTTACTCCGGACAGCACACACACGCATGTACACAAGCACAGCCTGTATATGCAAACTGCACAGGACCTGTACAAGGCCAAGACAAAATTACATGCAAAACTCAATCTACTTGTGAGCAAAAACTGATGCTGTGCATTATATGAGTACATGCAACTCTTGCACTGATGTGTGAAGGCTTTGGGTGTGGGGACTGAAGCTCCACACCTAGTTTGTGGTTCGAAGAACGGAAACAAGACCCTTTATAAAGTGTGATCTCCCCATCACTAAAGACCATCACCGTAACACACATCTCACTATCTGTCATTATATGCTATATGCAAATGAAGAAAACCAAAAGGGCAACAACAGCAACAAAAGAACATTTCAAAGATGCAGATACACTTGGATCATGCTGTCATGTTCTGTGTAACTGTAAACCAAATATGGTTTAAACAATTAATGAAATCAGAACAGATACTAAATACTGTGGTGGTTACATTGCATATTTACATCATAATCCCATAAAAGAGCTGTTTGAAGCCAGTGTGGAATTCACCATGGATTACCTTAGGAATTTCAGATGGTTTTTTAGAATAGCGGTTTATGATTTATGAGCAAAAACATATCTGTGGTGTCATGTTTTCTTCTTAAAATACACAGTCAAACCTCAAATGTGAGTTTTGAAATTGCCATGTACTTTAAAAACGAATATAAGACAATGGTTGTGTGATTCATCAAGTAAATTCACATTAGGGAAGTCAACGGAAAATCTCCTAGAACTGTTTGTGACATTCGGTTCAAGCATCAATAAATGAATTACTATGTATGTCAGGAGGGAATTTGACAAATGGAAAATTGCTCAAAATTGTTTTTTTTTTTTGTTTGTTTCTTTAATATTATTACCAAAGCCTTATTATAAACCTTATATACATACATTATTTTGTACTGTATCTCCAGTATTTGTTGCTGTGGGAGTTGACCATTCTAGATTGACTCTGGAACAGTTCTGAGATCAAATGAATGAGGAGGTAATTTGCCTTGGCTTGACCTGTGCACAGCCCCATCTAAGGTAAGAATGTCTGCTTGCCCCAGTTAGCTGAAGAACACAGAGCGACACAAGAGGAATATTTCAGATTGTTTACAGAGCCTTGGCCTCAGCTTCGGATAGAGTGGATGTTTCCTTTGATTATAAATGATCTTTGTCAAGGCCTGAATAAAATCTATCTCTTCTACATTCTAACATTAGGACTGCTTTAGTGGTCTACATCTGTGCTGTTGTTCTTCATTTCTGATAGAACCGAAACTGGATTTTTGTAATATCGAGTCCTTTTTACACTGAATTTGAACAAACATTTGTGATTTCATGGGTTCCATTGACCACCCGAGCATTTGGTCCTCATTATCCACAGTTCAGAGATATGAGGTCATGCCTCTCTAAAAAAATTAAGAGTGTGCAGGAGGGATTTCATTACCACATCCGAGCTGGAGAGGGACAAAGCAACAGCGCTCCCTCGAGACAATGTGGGGCGATGAACCAGTGGATGCTTTTTAAGGTCTTTGTCACCCTCTTGTGTCTGCTTTAAGCCGATCCAAGATTGTCTAAAGTGGGAACAATCACACATGATTTTGACCGTTTTTTCGTGTTATATTTTTAACTAAAACGATGATTTCACTGGTTTATTTTTGTTATCTGCACAACTTTACAAGCTAACGTTCACTGACCACGTAAAATAACGGAAACCTCAAGCGTAGTTTATTTTCTACACGATAACGTTACAACACTAAATTGCGTTTCTTCAAACATACGAAGAGTAGCATACATTACTAACGTATTCAAAAACGTGGTAATGTCATTGTTTCCTTGGTACTTGAATTGTTTTGGTGTTTTGATACTCTTTCGGGTGGAAATGCATTTTTCTTGCCTTCAGATCTGCGCACAGTGGAACTTTATAAAGATACACTTTTTATCGCTGACAAACAATGAAGAAAATATGTTTGTTTTCATTAAAGCATGATTCATGTTGGTTTAAGATAATCTTCCTCGGGTCTCGTGTGCGCCAGTATGTATGAACAATGCTAATGGTAACACTCAAAATGGACTACAAATACCAGCAGCAAGAAGAGCGCAGAACTACAAGGTCCACGTTCGAGATCGAGCGCAGAAAATTCAAAGGATTATTTGTTTAATAGCCTACACGCGCTTATTAATATGAATTACTCTATTGATAACAGCTGATTGTGCGAAATAGAGTTTTAACTATAGCATAAATATAGCGCAAATATGTGTAACCGGAAGAAGTTTCACTCGGCGCATTATGACGCAGCGGAAATTCTGTATTCTTCCTTTCCTCCATTAGGTGAGTGCGTGGTAAGAGCGCGCTTCGTCGCTCTCTTCAGATTTGTCGAAAAAAATCTTTATTTATGTACTTATCAATACACATTTTCTTTTTTAAAGTCATTGTTATTGTGTATATTACAGATTGCAACCATGGGCCGCCGTCCAGCCCGTTGGTAAGTTAGGAATTTGGTGTTTTACGAACTGGCCGTAGTGAAAATGGCAGGGCCCGCTAACCATGTGCAGCACACCGGTTTCATACAGCACTGACAGTACCTAGCTCAAGCTGCTCAACTTAAGAGAATTTTTGCTTCTATTAAAGTGCATTATAAAAAAAATTATCGTTTGAAATATGTAAAATCCATAAATTAGTGCCCGATTGAACACTTAAGGTTGATTGACGTTTAGCTTTTAGCAGTAATTGTAATTATGGACGAATTTCGATCTCTATAACAAGTTCTATTTAGGGGGTTCAGATTTGTGTACATCTATTTTTTTTTTCTCTTGTAATAACTGTTTATGTGTCTTGTTGATCTCGAGCCTTTGCTAATTGTCAGTCTCTTGCAGCTACAGATACTGTAAGAACAAGCCTTACCCCAAGTCCCGTTTCTGTCGAGGTGTTCCTGGTAAGTTATGGAGGAAGTCATATCCAGTGTTTTTAAGTGTTGACAAATCCCAATTGGTGTAGACATCCTGGAATTTATTACACTATATATGTATTTGTTGGTAAAATTTAAAAATCAAAGTTTCTATAATTTATTTTGATTTTAAGCATGTTAAAACAACTGGTTTTGAAGTTAAATTCACTAGAACTGGTGTGTGTACATTGAATGTGTGGTCTGTGACACAATCATCCATTGGTTTAACCAAGTAATTCAAGAACTGTTTTGATTGAGCGCATCCCTCTCCCAAATTCAGATCCTAAGATCAGGATCTTCGACTTGGGCAGGAAGAAGGCTAAGGTGGATGAGTTCCCCCTGTGTGCTCACATGGTATCTGATGAATATGAGCAGCTGTCCAGTGAAGGTGAGGCTTCTTCATACAATTCCGTTGTTCATATCTTATACTTAATTCTACATCAACTGACTTCTGATTCATTTAGTTTTTTTTTTTTTTTTTTAATTTGTTTTTTTTCCCCCTCTAATCTGTAAATGTGTGTTTTAGCTCTTGAGGCCGCCCGTATCTGCGCCAACAAGTACATGGTAAAGACCTGCGGTAAAGATGGTTTCCACATCCGTGTGCGCCTGCACCCATTCCATGTTATCCGTATCAACAAAATGTTATCCTGTGCCGGAGCTGATAGGTGAGCATTTGTGTGGTCTGTGACTCTTACCTGCAGCTTATTAAGCCGACTAGACGGGTTGTGTGTACTTGTGTGGTGTGCAAAAGCTGCAGACAGTAAGTCTTTGGTTGTGTATGAGCCTAGCTGTGCAGTGCTAGGCGCTTTAAGGGACCCTTGAGACATAACATTGCTCATCTTTTTATTTTTTTTTATTCAAATCTTCTGTTTAACCAGTTTTTACTAAGTTAAGTCTTTGTTCACCTCCTTCAGGCTCCAGACTGGTATGCGTGGTGCTTTCGGTAAACCTCAGGGCACAGTGGCTCGCGTGCACATTGGACAGGTGATCATGTCCGTGCGCACAAAGGCCCAGAACAAGGAACATGTGATTGAGGCTCTGAGGAGAGCCAAGTTCAAGTTCCCTGGCCGTCAGAAGGTATGTAACATGAAGTTAAACCATACTTGAGATTTGTAAAAAGTGGTTTGTTTGATTTGTCTACGATCTTTTTAGATCCACATTTCCAAGAAGTATGGATTCACAAAGTTCAATGCCTGTGACTTTGATGACATGCTGGCAGAGAAGCGAGTGATCCCTGATGGCTGTGGGGTGAAGTACATCCCCAGCCGTGGACCCCTGAGCCATTGGAAGGCCCTGCATGCCAACTAAGCACTCACACTTATTCATCTGTGTGAACCAAGGCTCTGTTGATCACAAATAAAGTCCATTCTTTGATTTACAGTCTTTACGTTTTTTTACAAGTTGCTTCTTGCACCTAATTTGGTAAATTGGATCCTCCAAAAAAGGTTATTCTAAAGCAATTCAGTTTTTCAAAACATTTCCTTCTAAATGTAATGTTATATTTTTGTACCTTTAAGCTCCCTCGATGGCATTTTGCTTTTGCCTCAAGGGCAAAACTCCACTTCAGTTTTATCAGACCATAGCACACTGCAGCATGCTTTCCTGTTTTGCCAAATGGCTTCAAGCATGACTCTGCCAATTAAACACTATACATCTGTGAGTAAACTTTTGGCTGAGTATTTTTAAAATATAGTTAAATATTTCAGTAATGAAAACCACCTTTTTCTGGTAAAAAAAAAAAGACAATTTATTACAAGTCTCTCAGTGATTTACAGAAATGCATCTTATTCATATTAATCGAGTAAACATGGTTTCCACATCTGTTTGTGCCTGCACCCATTCCATGTTATCCTGTGCCGGAGCTGGTAGGTGAGCCTTTGTGTGGTCTGTGACTCTTACCTGCAGCTTATTAAGCCGACTAGACAGGTTGTGTGTACTTGTGTGGTGTGCAAAAGCTGCAGATAGTAAGCCTTTGGTTGTGTATGAGCCTAGCTGTGCAGTGCTAGGCGCTTTAAGGGACCTTTGAGACATAATTTTTGGCTGAGTATTTTTAAAATGTAGTTCAATATTTCAGTAATGAAAACCAACCAAATTTGTAGATTGCGGTAAAAAAAGTTTCTCAGTGATTTACAGAAATGCATCTTATATTAATGAATTAAGTAAAATCATACAATAAAAAAAAAAATTAAAGAAGGTATTAATGCTCCGTCACATCCACTATCCAGCATGTTCTGTAGATGTATATGAGCTCAGGTACATAACAGCTGTGTAACAGCGAAGTAATATCTCCACTTCATCAAGATGAGAGAAAAAAAAATCCACTTCTGTTAATCTGTGTTCATATGATCATCTGCAGTAGTAGAAAAATGATCAGAATAACTGTTGTAGGCAGAAGACATGAAGCTTTGCCGTTTCTTGAGGAGAACCTAGTCTTCTGAGTTTTGAGTAGCACCTCAATGGGGTAGTGATCGCTTACTCCTAAAGCCTATGACAGACAATTTGTAGTTTAAATGACATTAAAATGTACACAATAAAAACACAATGTCAATTTTGGATTACCTCTGCCTCTGTTAGGTGGAATTCCTTGGGAAAATTGAACGGCTTTGCTGAAAGAGGTTCGACTGTTCTGAGAAATGGCTCTCCGTGCACAACAATTCTAAGGATTAAATAAAAAGTATAGTAAAATATTAGACAAGCATTAAAAGGTTGGCCATATGCAGTGCATATATGCAAATTTGAATTAAATTGCTGATTTGAATTTTTTATTAGCCCACCGGTCATATGCACAGTCAGTCGACTCTTTTACTGTGGTGTCCACATTATCCTGAATCAGCCAAATAAAAGACGGGTCAGAGAAAAGTCTGACATTCTTCCGGTTCTTTTTAGCTACATAACCACAAGCTGCATTGAAGTCCCCAAGGAACATCACATTCTGATGATAAAAAAAAAAAGCCAAATTCATTATTTGATTTCAAGATATTATACTCTATATAAAATAAATCCATCATTATACCTCAATTTTCCAGCGTGCTCTAATGTCCACAAAGACATCATAGAGTTCGTCAATCTCTTTGGTGGCGTTTGAGGGAGTGGTGTGCTGTGGGATCAAGACAAAATCCTTGGCCACTGTTAACAGAGACACGAGGTCACATAACCAAAATCAAGCTTCAGCTTATGATGTTTGTCTTGAAACATATTCAGCACCAAAATATTCCTTGTGTATTTGTACCTGTTTGGGGGGCTTGGAAATGTACCACAAAGGGCTCTCTGGAGAAAGCATCTTCATCCCCTTTTTGTGTATCTGGATACTGATAATTATTTATCAGCTTCGCCTTGCTTTTTCTGTGTGAGAAAAAATAAAAACAAAAAAGAGAAATTGTCTTGTAAGACCTGAAATTTCCAAATCCTATCATGGTGATTAAGAATATATTAATATTAAATCAAGGTAATGCAAAGACATACATCTTATCTCATAAAGCAATATTGAATATTATTAACACCATGCCTTTACTAGGGATACGGCAATAATATATAATAATAATTATTTTCTCGTTATGGTTGATGACTGATAAATGGCTGACATTAAAATTCAACACTATTTTGTCTAAATAAAAAGAAATAAAACACAAAGAACTAAAACCAATTATTTTAAATGCAATATGTACATTTAGGCATCACTACAATATACAGTATAAAAATTTATATTTGCTGAAGAATATATGTAGTCATGTAAAATTCTTAGTGTTTTAAAGAACTTTAATTAAAATGTAGGCAAATTAAATGCAAAAGAGAAATGAGAATCACAATTAAATATCCAGTATAAAAATATAAATTAAAACTCTAATATCAGAGTTATATGGTATTGTCATCATGTACAAAAGTGCTGAAGACATACCTATAAACAAAAACGTATTGCTCCTGATAGGTTTGTGTCCTCCCGAGACGTTCACTTGCCACATAGTCATAATCATTATCATTAAGTCTGGAAGAAAAATATAACATTTTATGTACTGTACATCTGTATATATCTTAAATCTGATTGGTTACAGTGATTTTTATATTTGCATATTGTCTACTTGTTGAGTTTATCAAGCAGGCGTGGGATGGCATTATTTTTCTGATCTCTGACCTCCTGGAGCAGACATATGTCACAGCGAGATACAATCTGCAAAAAAAGAACAAAACAGAACATTTTGAGACATGTTTTTATACACCTTATAAATAAGTATAAAGCATTGTAATGTTAACCCTCCTACCCGTGATATAGAATTCATGATGTTGACATTTGCTGATTTTGAGTCACCAAAACTCTTAACATTAAAGGCACAAATTCTGAAGCCATAGCAGCTCAGCAGGCCAGAAAGAATAGACAGAGTGAGAAGGAACAGTCTGACGGTAATCCTGCATGTGAAGAGCCAAAAAAACACCTCTGGAGTTAAAATGCCATGATTCAATGGGAAAAAAAACAGTGTTCAAATGTTAAAAATCATGCAACTAATGATAAACAAATTTGACTGTACACAATTATTGGGGAAATGTAAGATCTGGAAACTGATGAGTAGGATTAAAACATCACGCGATTGTGGTTTGTGGCACAAGATGTTCTCTTTTTAGTGGTTTAACAACAAGATATTTAGAGGATTTTTCTCAGGCAGTTATTAACTAAGTTCCCTCAAATGGTCATTTATCTGAACTGTAACAAGTAAAAACAACAAACACAAAAAAGAAAAGTAACAATTCATCATCACCAAAACCTTGATATTTACCATTGAAAGCCTGATTAACAAACCTAATCATGTTCTGATCAAAGCAGTTTTGACTACTTTTCATGTGAGTCCAATGGTCTGAAAGTTACAGTTGACACCTAATGATAGACTGTGTTTGTGTCTGGGATCAGGACGTGTCTGCTTAAAAGTTAAGTGACCCTAGCCTGTGCTGTTATTGGCAGGGACATGTTGAAACACAGTCTGTGGGGTTTCAAATAGTCTGCAACAGGTTTGTTCTCACACTTAAAACAGGTTTGTTGTCTATAAAACAACTGTTTGCCTAGAAGCTGCTACACCGCAGAACTCAGCACCGAGAACGGGACGACAAACAGTAGCACTACATACAAAGCTTAATATACTTAATAAAGAAAACCTACTTACCTCATTTGAAATGTGTTCGGTTTCACTTCAACAACACTGATCTCGGTCTCTCTCTTGCTTTTCCTTCCGCAGTTTCCACTCGTGTTATTATACTTGGAAAGACACACCTTTTTTTTCTGCTTGGTTATTTGTGGATATAGGGAGGAGCGTACCAGTGTATGAGTGTGGGGCTTTCCCTGCCCTGCAATAGTATGCAACAATACAGTATGCAAATAATGTTCGTGCATAATGTTTTTTACTCTTTACTCATCATTCAGGTTTTTATAGGGCACTGCTTTTACTTAACCCATTATGACAACATCATTGTTGCTTTACTGTGGTTGCATAAGCGTCTGCGGCTACTTAGAGAACAAGTCGACACAAATCAATAAGTACAAAGGCCTGTCAAATTCCAGCAAATTATTGATTAATAAGACATATACATATAAATTAATTCCCTATGAAATATGTCGTTTCCCATCAACTATACATGTGCAATGTTCAGTGAAGTTGACAAGTCAATGAGGTGACAACTAAAATCATAGCCTTTATCAGCAGACCCACTTAGAATCTAAACACCGAGAATACCACTGAAAAATTATTCACAAGAATTTGTTAAATAAATATTTTGTCATGCGTTAAATAACCAATACATGTGCTACTAGTTAAATTGATCACATTTTAAGTACGTTCCAAAGATTTTCACTAAAAATTATAACTTGAACATTCACTCAAAACAGTTGACCATCGTTATAAACCTACTACACAGGGAAAAAAAACCGTTCTGCACTTTAAAAGTCGGGTTATTGGCCTTAAATAAGCATAGTTTTAGTAGGGAAAAAATCAGTATATTATAAAGTGTCAAACTTTATAATTATAACCCACCACTATAATTAAAATATTAAAACACATGTAATCGGATTGTC
>JAUCMS010000050.1:8836951-8847482 GCA_032357445.1 Enteromius radiatus | reverse complement strand
TGGGAGTCCCCCCACCTCCTGGCCACATCACCCCTCGAACACCCTTCTCACCTTTTTCACCCCTGACCCATTTTCATAAACTGTCTAGGCTCTTTCTGTCTCTTCTCCTTTAATTTTATCCTGTGTCCCATCATGTTAAGTAACGGCACCCAGAGGGAAGTCGAGGAAGTGCTCTTTGGAAGTCTTGGCATGCATTTGTTTGAACACCTGCTTAATTCTGTTCCCAGGGTATCAAATACCTCAGATAAAATAAGTTAACGTGTAGTACTCTAACGATGCCCAAAAACCGACAGGACTCTGTTAAAGCCATCAGATCTTTAACACTTCTTAGAAGCAAATAGAAGGTGATTTTACAGCATGTCAGCTGAATCTTGTCTGAAATATCTTTCACAGCACTTTCTCCTGCATTTCCAGTTCACAGATAATATTTCTTTTGCCCCAAAAATTCACTTTGGCTTAATCAAAACCAGGGAGACAGACATTTTTCTCTCAATTCATCCCCTGATACCTCTCAAACAAACCCAGCTGCACGTCTAACAATAACGTTTTACATTGCGATGGATTTTAATTTTGCACATTTTAAAAGTTCACCATATTCAAACGCGCTGTCCAAGATTCCTGAACTAATAACAATTTCCTGTTGAATTCTGTCCTTTATTTCCATGGCCGGCACCGTTCATCCCCCCCCCCAGTATTTTCCGAAGCACACAGTTCCCTGAAAATGTCTCATTAAATCAGAAAAAGATGAAATACACGTTATTATTGTCAGATTATGCTTATTCACAAATATATCATTTCCAATGTTGTATCCACTTTACTCCATAATTTCAAAACATATGGACAAAACGTTTAAAAAGTGGATCACAGCAATTTATTTTGGCGGGAATGAGGCGAGTGCTCTGTTAAGACAGCACGGAGTGGGTTAAGGCCAGTTTCGTGAAGTGTTTTTTAATGGTTCACAGGCAGTCACTGCAGAGACACTCTTTAAAGGTCTCGTTTTACTCCGAGGCTGTGACACACTGCGCTGCTCCTCTCTTCTTCACACACCACAGCATCCACTTCTCCTCACATGATGATGGATCTGAGGATTTTACTGTTTTTCGTGACCGTGCCCTGGATATTTTGTGAACCGCCAAGAACCAGTAAAGTGGTGCCTAAACACAAAGGGATACTGAAAGTAGTAGATGATGAAGAATTAATCTCAGAAAGTAGAATTGTCATGGAAGCCAAGAAACCAAAGGTATGGCAATTTAATGCTGATAATGCTTATTTGTATACATTGTGATATTACAATGGAAATTTGCTGAACATATTAATGGTTTTAATAGCTGTTCCAAGAAAGGTATGCAATGGAAAACCTGTTAAATTCATAATGGGATTATATCCAACAGCACCATCGGCAAAATATCTGGGCTTATCTGAGCTCATTGAAAGTCAAACTAGCATGTGAACCAGCTGAAGAAACAAAATAATATAGTTTTCTTTTCATCTGCTTTACTAGAAAAAAGTCAACACAGACTACGATAGTCCAGTTGACACAGATGAAGGTCCAGGAGCAAACCATAAAGATGACAAGGGTAATTGTTTACTGCTTCAATTATGCTATCATTTGATGCAAAATAATACTGAAGCCTATTTATTATTTTTTTCAGAACTTCCCACATGCCTGATGTGTGTGTGTCTAACTGGATCGGTGTACTGTGAAGAGGTCTCTCCTGACATGACAACAGTCCCACCACTGCCAAAGGAAACGGCTTTCCTCTATGCACGCTTCAACAAAATCGCTAAAATTACCAACAGAGACTTTGCCGATATTGGTGAGGGAAAATTTTTTAGGTGTGGCCACCAAAGACATGATGTGTAATGACTGGAATCGGATCAATGTAATCAAAGCAACTGAGGGAAATTTTCCTTGTGACTTTTAATGGCTCTAAAACAGAACTGAGAAAGTGCGTTTAGGTCCCTTAGAGTCACTGGTATAGAAGGGGAAGCAAACCTAGGTGGCATTTAAAGGGACAGTTCACCCCCCCCAAAAAAAAAAATCATATTATTGTCATTCTTTGTGCATTTAAAGGGACAGTTCACCCAAAAAAAAAAAAAAATCATATTATTGTCATTCTGAACCCCTGTAACTTTATTTTTGTAAACATTTGGACCCTAGTTTGACCGTTATTGCAAACTCTTAAAACTGGTTCTTCTCAGGCATCTATGATTCCGTGAAGGATCTTTAACATCCATGGAATCTTTTCAGTACATAAATGGTTTTGATACTGGAAATTTTTTTCTTTAGACATTCAGACTCCATTGACTTTCATTGTACACTGTTAAAAAAAATTAAGCTTCTTTACTAGCATCTATGATTCCATTAACTTTAACATCCACAGAATCTTTCCAATCAAGAGCTTCTCTTGATATTGAAACGTTCTTTACACCAAGAAAAAAAATGGTTCTTTTAAGAACTGTTTACTGAATGCTTCTCTGTGGAACAAATCAGTTCTTCTGTGGCATTGCTCCAAAAAAAAAAACTTTTTCCAACATTTATTTTTATGAGTGGATGGACGAAAAAAGTTCCACAGAAGAAATAAGATCAAACAGGTTTGAAATGACATTAGAGTAAGTAAATGATGACAGAAAGTTAATAAAAACTTATTTAGTTGCAGCCTAGTGTGGATGTCCAAATCAGTAAATACATCCATGTTGTGTTTCAGCCACACTGAGAAGAATAGACCTGACTGGCAATCTGATCTCGGAAATAGAAGATGGAGCCTTTTCAAAACTCAATCAGCTTGAGGAACTAACATTAGCTGAGAACAAACTGGTCAAACTGCCGATGCTGCCGGCTAAACTTCTGTCTCTCAATGTCAACCACAATCTACTGAAAACAAAGGGAATAAAAGCAAACATTTTCAAGGTAAAAAGAACTAAGATTCTGAAATAATACATTGTTACGTTACTCATAAGTGGCTTCTATCTTTTGAATTAGAAACTCACCAAGCTATCATACCTGTACCTGGGAGACAACGGGCTGGAGGCCATCCCTCTGCTGCCGGAAAGCCTCCACGTGGTTCATCTGCATGTACGGTCACCACTATTGTCATCTCAATGTAGCCTATTAATAGACTGTGGTATTTAAGTTCTTCTAAAATCATTTTCAGAACAACAACATAACGTCACTGACGGATGACACATTCTGCAAAGGAAATAACACTCACTATATCAGGTACAACATGCAGGAGGTTCGGTTGGACGGAAACCCGATAACGCTGGCCCAGCATCCCAACAGCTTCATCTGTCTGAGAGCTCTACCTATTGGACACTACAAGTGATCCGCTGAGAAGAAGAAAATGTTCCTAAAGCCATCGTCCAACTGGCAACGACTGTTAAGATGTTAGACAGCACATTAACAAAGATTTAACAGCTTAACAAAGAATTTAGACTTTTGAGAGCATCAAGCATTTAGACATTTAAGATCATTTAGATCATTTGTTAGAAGCTTATACAGACAATAACAACTTTTTCTTGATTTTATTTTATTTTTACAGTGTAATCATTTTGTTAATGGTTTTGCAAGTAAAAACTGTAGTAATATCTGTGAACTTAAAATGGGGAAAAGATGGTTCTGTTACTGATATCCAATGCTGGTAAATAAGTTCATTTTGGATTGACATATTTATCTTAAATTGCACAAAGTATGCACACTACAATAGAGACCATCTGTTTTCACTAAAGCTGGGTATAAAATTAAGTAAAGAATAAAATATATTCTCACAATATCTTAGAATATAAACGTTACTTGGTATGCTTCTGGAACTATGAACGTTTCTAATTCTAAGTCATTATAACAATATTCTGTAATGATTTGATTTTTTTGGGTCCCTTTCATGATAGAAACTCATGCTAAAATTGTTTGTTACTTTGATAATGAGCAATAATTAAAAGCTCTCATAAATAAGAATGTTTCTCAATATGAGATGTTAATTGTGAGGTTTCTCAATATAATGACTTGCAGAATCATATTTTGTTATTTTTTTACAAGCTTCCAAAGTATATTATTTAGAATCACAGAACAGACAGATCATTTATATTGTATAAATAACCATCTTTATCATTTAAAAAACACAAAAGATGCAATCTTCCCTACAGAAAGATAGACTGGCAGCTTCCTGCACCAAAATTATAATGTCACAGCTGCCCTAACAGCTTATGTACAATAATTTCAAAGGTGTGTTAGCGTTCAAATCTTTAAAACTGTTTTGGTTTCAGTCTCTTTATCATGATTATTTATTTCCAATGTGTTCTGGTGATCTCATTTGGCTTCAGAGTCTGAGAGGACAAAACCCTCCTCAATCTTGTGATGGTACTCCCTCTCCGATTGTTTTCTTCTGTAGACATCATCTGTGAAGCCAGAAAATTATAAAATCACTTGTACATAACAACCAATACATAGTTTAAAACGAATTCTTAATATAGGCCTACATATATATACATGCACTGTAAAAAAAATTCTCATAAAAAATGTGCATAATGCAAATTAAGCACCGTTGTACCATACATAATTACGATTAATAGTACACATTAAAAAATATTCTGGGTTTAAATATTAATTAAATCACTATTCTCGTTGTATAAAGGATACAAGGGCAGCTCTGCGCAAAGAGAACGCAGAATGATGCACAGAAACGCTTTAAAGAGAGGGGCGCGCGTGCATACATAAGATTTGACTTGGCAGCATACTTACAAAACGTTTCTTTTCCTATTCTCACGTTAATCATGATCCACTCCATGACACCCCCGATACAAAAGAACAAGGGCAAAAATCTGTACGTCCCAAAACGTCTTTTCCCAGGTACAAGGCTTAATATATATTTTAGGTTCTGACTTTTTCTGAACATGTTTTTCTTTCAAGACAGTCAACGGCAAGACACTTCTAAAGCACAGCACAATTATATGCACTTTTGAGAAATGAGTTTTAACCGCTAGAACACAACATCCAAATAGTCCTTCAACATTGATCTTGCACCGTCTAGGTCTTCACGCATGTTACCGCTGCTCTGACGTCACAGGAAAACATGGCGGCGCGAACGTCACTGATAGTGTGCTCTAATAGGTCCGCTGCAAGGACTCTACCAAGTCTCTTTTATACAGGGACAACTTACTGATAGGTCTCACTCACTGTTACGAAATACAAATTTTTTTCTAAAAAAACCTGTTTGGCTACCAACTTTCTTCAGATTGTTGTGTCCAACAGAAGAAGGAAACGTAGTTTTGGACAAACCTGAGGGTGACATGATGTCAGAATTTAAATTTTGAGTGATTTATCGCTTTAAGATTGTTATTATTTCGTCATTAAGCAGATGCTTTTACACAAATCAACAAAAGAGCATTGATACGCAAATGCAATAACAAGTCTAAGTTAGCTTAACATAATAAACATTTTTTAAAATATAACAAATAAAATAAATTTTATATTGATTATTGTACCTTAATATGGTTTAACACTTTTTATTACTGTTTTTATCGGCTAATAATAATTAAAAAAACAAAACGGAATAGAAAAGAAATAGAGCAGGCTAGTGTTAGATGCTTTTTTCCCCTTTATTACTTGTCTAATAAAAAAGAATAGAATAGCAAGGTTTAAAAAAAAGAAAAAGAAAGTAGCTGTTAGTAAATGGGTTTTAAAAAGATCTAAAACATTTACTTTTGCCTCTATTTAGCAGTAGATCATTTTCTGTGCAAAACAAAATAAGACTGCTGACTCATATTGATGTTTTTAAATGAAACATTTGATGGACAAATTAAATTTATTTCCATTTACAGCATGTGGACAATTAATACTTAATGAATGTGCTAGAAATACATGCATGCTAACATCTTGATGTTGCACATAGTGCACAATGTTTGACAGATTTCTGATCTGATGGAATGAATGAATACCTGAAACAGTATCATTTTTTTTTTCTTTTTAAATCATTGCTGGCAAGGTGTTAATAGATTTCTGAAAGATGCTTGAGTATTATGTGAATATGTATTGCAGTTGCATTTGTATATATTATTTTAATGCTTTTGTAAATATTCTGCATTGCATTGAGGTGATCCTTTACATTTCATTCCCTTTTCGTTTGCTTGGTCTGAACTGACAATGGAATTTCTACATATTGAAACGTTGCATTGGAAACAGCAGCAACCACATTTGGTAGCTCAGTCATATATTGGTCAATCTTCTACTTTATATGCTAGCCGGCAGAAAGTCCAGTGGTGCTCCACTGTGTTCTCATTGGCGCGCTCGCTCATGTGGTGCACCCGTGTGTTCCGGATCGTGAATCCCTGTTTGGTGATGTAGTCCATGAGGTGGACCCTTAGAGACACCTCTTGATGGTGGTCACATGGTCCAAAGGTGAAGGACACCTGACAGTCTCTGGTGTCCATCATGTGTTTGTTCCACTTAGTGAAGTTGTTGGATATTCCCTCCAGTAGCGAGTGAACCTTGGTGGTTATGGTTAGTTGTGTTATAATAACCGCTACTGGGTTTGAGTATTTAGACAGTTTGCGAGTGCTGGACAACTCCACCACCTGCTCAAAGGTGTCCAGTGGATAAAGAGGCTTTGGGTCACTGAGGCATTGGATTAAAGGCTCGATCTGATAGAAGTCGGCTTCCTTACGCAGAAGGTCCGTCTCCATGAAGTCAACAGGAAGAGTGAGCTCAGATGTACGCAGGAAGTTTAATATGTAGCGGAAAAGCGTCCCGTCCCGGTCGATGAAGTAGTTTCCCTGAGCGTCCCGTGTGGTGGGGAAGTCACCGCGGAACATGGCGCCCAGCATGGAGTCTGGGTAACGCTGAAGAGTGGAGATAGAGGTCGTGTAGAGGTGACCCCCAACATTTAAGGTGACTGGGTGAGTCAACTGCAAGAGATGGACAACAGCATCTTTTTTTAGCTGATAAACAATAATAATTGACAGTGAGAATCCAAATCAGAATCCACCGACATTAAAGAGCTCAAGCTTTTAAGTGGCAGACAACATAATTATATATTTTTTTTGTTCTAGATATTACAAACACATATTACAGTTATGCAAATGTAATTTAGATTACTTTTAATTTAACTTCAAATTTAAATGGCAGTTCTGCACAGCACACAACAGTAGCTAATAAGCACTTGATAACAATACCTTAAATATTTAAAATATTTAAATAGTTAATATTTTCCCACATACACATACCCTATTCCCCCAGTCCCCATTATCCATTTGATAAGGATAGATAGACTGTTCTGATACACAGAAGAAGCTCGGGTATTATACTTGAGAAGACCTGCAAAAAAAAAAAAAGAGACACTTTATTAGCCCTACGTTACGGCACATAAATATGTATAGACCTCACTTGAGAATCTAAATTTTTGTAACACATCTGAGACAACAATGAAAAACACAATGAGATAAGCACGGGATGCGTTACTGAGCGAGAAAGCGCAATGAATTGGATGCTCAATAGCATGTTAGCTGATTTGGTAAGACATGTAACGTTAAACAGGTTTTCTGAAACGTAAATACTAAGTTTCCCTCGAAAGACGTTAAGAGCGTCCAGCGACTGTGTTTGACGGCACGCAACGCTACAAACATGAAAACGTTGTAATGAAAGGACGCGTTTTTAGTAACCTTTGCTAACCAGCTATTACATCACACAGCTAGCTTCCTGCTAACTCCTAATGTACTAGTGACAAATGAATAAAATAAACGTTCTTCCCACCAGTCACGCTGTATGGGATAACCCTATCCTTACCTGTCTCCAGGTCTGAGGGTTTAATCGTCTTTTTTGATAGCGGCTGTATAGGACACTGAGCGTTAGCTGCTCTGTACGAGAATACAGCTGCCGCACTGTCACGTGACCCACACTAGCGTACATTAATGGCAAGGACAGGATCACAATACATCTGTGCTGAACAAGCTTGTGTTCGGGGAAGCTATATTGATCTAATTAGGCATAGTTAAAATGTTGCTTTGGACAAATATCACATCACTACAAAAAGGTGACTTTACAAAATTTCACCAACAAAAAAAAAAGCAGCAGCAGTTTTTGGATATGGAAATCAGTTTATTGGACTTTATTGGTACAAAAGCTGTAGCCTAGCTACTGAAAGGCAGGAAAAATGCTAGAAGCTCACAACAATTCCAGCATGGTTAATGTAGGAACATAATGAATAAATGTTATATACAATGTTTCTTCTAATTAACCCACACACTGTGCATCGAGTAGTGCAAGGAATGCTAATGTTTTAATCCTTATTTTATTATTTCAATTTATTCATCACCACCCCATTCTAATCAACGAAGAGTTCAAATGCCGTCTAAAATTTTATTTTTAAATGGCAATAAAAAGAACCTATTCATTTCCATTAAAGTGAAATGACTAAACCTCCTTTTAGAAGAAATTTTAAAATGGCACTTAAAGGCTTTTGCATCTGAACTCTTCATATATATAACTAGGCTTAAAGATCTAGGCTATGGTTCTCAGTGCTTTATAAAATCATAGTACTCAGATTTATTAAGACCCAAAGAATGAAGTGTACTGGTATATAATAATCAGTACTACAGTATATGAAAGAATTATAACTCCACCATCAATATGGCAACACTTTACAACACAATCTCACTGTTAAATATTAGTTAATCTATTAACATGAATTAACAATGCACAATGTCTTTTTTTTTTACACCATTTATTCATCTTTGTTAATGTTAGCCATCAAAAATAGACCAGATACAACTTATGATTTTAAAAAGTAACATGTTGAAATAAACATTAAGATAAAGTATTGTTCATTGTTAGCTCAGTTTGTTAGGTTAATAAATTAAACCTAATTGTAAAGTGTTACCATACCATTTTTTATAAGTGTGACTTTGCATAAATCTTTGCATGTGAATACATACTGCAAAATTATTACTTATTATATTGCTAAGTTTATTATATGCTTCAGGGCCAGAGAGGGGATTCATTTAAGTATTATATAGTAATATACAGCTGATATCCTGTGAGGTCTCAGGATTTCTTCTTGGTGCTGGCGCTCTCTGAGCTCTGCTGAGAAATTATGAAATCTAAAATGAGTTTGGCTGTTTGTCGGGGTCGCTCCATCACAACAGAATGACCGCAGTTCTCCAGCAGATCAACACGACAGCCTGGAAGAGCCTCCACGAGCACCGCTGCCCCAGACACATCCACCACCTCAAAATAAAATAAACATTGACTGAAATAAAATCTAAAATAAATATTATCTGATTTGTATTTCATTTTATATATATACATACATACATTATATATATATATATATATATATATATATAAAATACCAAGGCATTTATTATTTTCGTTTAATTTAGCTAAACTAAAACTAAAATATAAATTAAAAATAATTTAAAATACACTAAAAAAGTAAGTAAATTAAAAAAAATGTATAAAACTTAATTGAAAATATTAATGCTTTCTATGTATAATTATAGTACTATGCAGGCTTACACTTACCTGGTCCTGTTTGCCCCAGATGACTTGTAAAGGGGTAGTTATTTGCTGTATATGCTCATGCAAGGCATATTTTGAATTTTCACTCATAATTTCCATGAAAACTGTGGCAGTTTAGAGAGAAGATACTTACTTAGAGAGAAGATTAAAACAAGACTTTCTATAGCATATAGTAAAAATATATGCAGTGCAGTCGATAAGCCTATACAGACCTTCATGATAAAAGTCATTGTGTGGTATCCGTACATCCACCAGTCCTTGCAGAATCTATAATGGAAAGTAAATGCCACAGATAGTGTATGAATGTGTGTTTTGAATCTTAAGTTACTGTACATTACATTAGTGTGACTAACCTGTTGAGGCACTCTGAAGCGCACGTGAGAACAGAGCTTCAGCATCTCCTCCATCTCCTCTGGGGTGGACGGAATGAGAGGAATATTCAGCGTGTACTGGCTGCGCTCCACGTCATGCATATGACTGTCAAACTTGCTCTCGTTGTGGTTCTTCAGACCTTCAGAGAAAAATGTGAGCGTGCAGGAGTGATGATTCACCCAAAATCTGATTGACAGCCAATCAGAATCTACCCTGCTTTAATGAACTCGAGCTGCAGTACAAGCAGAACTTTATTGTGTTGGTGTGGATCTTAAGACTAAATATACTGACTAACCAGCTGGGCAGATGAGGGACAAACCGCAGAGGTCTGAGGGATGACAGGCTGCATATACTCCGGCCACAGTCCCACCCATTGAAGTGCCCACCAGATGGAATGGCTTTCTGTTTAGCCGAATGGCCTCTACAAACTGAGTAGTGTAAAAGTAAAGAATATTCACAAATTTGGCCAATACAAATATTTATGCTCTGAACTCTGCCACCCTGACACACACACACACACTCTCACTCACTGTCCTGCACCAGGCACTTTGTGCAGCATCGGACTGCCAATTACCTCATAACTACCTCATAATACTATCCCATAAGACTTTTATCTTGTTATACTCTGTCACTTTATCGCACATATAC
>JAUCMS010000050.1:8799836-8824838 GCA_032357445.1 Enteromius radiatus | reverse complement strand
ACAAACATATTTATATATACATATTTATAAACACACACACACACACATATATATATATATATATATATATATATATATTTTTTTTTTTTTTTAACTACTCATTTAAAACTAAATTACGTTTGACTTGAAATAAACACTACCAAAATTACATATTCCCTATATTATATATAAAAAATGTCTCACCGATTAAAACTGTCCTCATTAGTGAATTTCACCATTAATAAATGACAGCCATCCATGGTGGGCAAATAGACAACAGTATAACTGCCATCTCCACTGTTTGTCAGCTCCAGAAGCTCCATAGAACCTGCCGTGCAAACATTCAAAACTTCAAGAAATAGTGCTTGCAAATGTGAGTGTTAGAATCATTTTACTGTGTGCTTACCATCAGGTCTCATCACAGCAACAGTCTCTGGTGTTTCTCCGCTGCTACTGCAGTCAATCGTAAATCTTTGGGGGGTTCTACCACAGAATCCACCTTTAATACCAGGAACAATAATCTCTGCCTTATTCCTACCATGAGCTGAGGGAAGCTCTGTATCATGATCACAATTAGGCAGTGCTTGAAATTGGATGGGACTACAATTAAAAAAGTAGAGAATCAGATAATTATTGTTTAACATTATGCTTTACGTTGAGGAAAAAAAAAAAAAAAAAAAAGTCCAACCTGCTGTTTCCACAAGAGTCCGCAGTACTCAAAACATTCTTCACTGATGCAATAAATGGACTTCCTGCATTATGCAGTAAAAATAAAACAGGTTAGCAGCAATTTTAGTCACATTCAAAAACAAATTAATGTGATGCATTTTATAATTTAACAGTTAAACAAACCTTCGAATACAAATAGTCTATTTACATTAAAACAGGGCAGCCCTGTAAAATATGAATGACCTAAATAGTGCCTAGTAAAAGCAACTTGATCAAACCTAGAGGTGAAGTCACACTTTCCAGTGATAGGAATTATTTCATTCAAGTAAATATAATAGCAATTGTTTCTCGAAAATGTAAAGCTTACCTGGAATGTGGTTCTCTCCACAGATAATGCTGATCTTATAGTCACCAGGCACTGAAGGACTATACTCCACATTATACATGCCTTCACCGCCATCTTTACATGTCACCTGACACTCAGATGGACCCTCCACTGTTATGTCCAGATCATCAACTGAAGATCTGGTGAGAAAGATAAACATTGCAGATCAAATGCGGCTAGTCATTTTTGGCTCGGAATGCATACTTGAAATTAACTTCCTCTTACCTGGCGTTTACACTAAACACATTAGTATGTCCAGTGAGGCCCTTTTGGAGACCCAAACCATTTGCAACAACTTCAGCCGTGTCAGTTTCCAGATCATGAACCACAACGCCTGAAACAACAGAACAGATGAGAAAACTAAATTCTAATTCAAATCAATGGTAATGGGACAAACCTACCTTGTCTTCTCACTTTTACATGACTTTTGTAGACCTTTGGATTCACAATAACTTTACGAAAGGGAACCTCCTTTCCTCCGTATTTCAGAAGCAGTGTATATACACCTCCAGTTAGTGGCACATAAACAGCTGTGTACGTGCCATCTTCATTCTCCTTTACTTCAGCTGGGACAATGACTCCAGAATCAGAGACAGCTAGCACAGATGGAGCTCCAGATCCTGATACTGCACAATCTAGATTTACAATGCAAGGTTCACCGACTTTCCCCAGTAACAGATCAGGGTCTGTTACCAAAACCTTAGAGGGGTCAATCGGCTTCTTTATAACAGCCTGGAATGGAGAGCCAGTTATCTGATAGTTGTCAAAAAGGACATTTACTTTGTACATCCCATGCTCTGTGGGGAGGTAAAACACTGTACAAGTGCCATCTTGATTGTCCAGACATTGTAGTGTAACTTCACAAGGTCCATCCACTCTTATGGCAAGTCTTCCACTGCCTGCTCTGCTTGTGTCAATGATAAACTCTGCCTGTTCTCCAACAAAACCTTCTCTTAGGCCTGGACCATGAGCCCTTACCTGAAGAAACAAACAACATTTGATACACATTTTGTGCATTCACTTGAAGCAAGTGCTGAGTACCTTTGTGGCATCGGCTTGGATGTTTGACGGGTTTACTATGTTCATAACAAGTTCTCCACATCCACCAGGCCGTACGTTCTCTGGAAAGTCTTCATCAAGGTCCATCTCATCATCTACATAAAATAATTTAAATTAAAATCATGAATCATGTTGTTCAAAGCCATATGACTGCATTGTCCAGACAGATATCCTGATAGTTTATCATTTAGATCGGTAAATGAGTAAAGAAAAGTTTTTTGTTTTTTTTTTTATAAGAAATTTAAATGTATATTGTAATCAATGTATTATTGTTACTTTGACATACGTTTTTAAGCATGTGTAAAATAATTGTGTGTATATGTCCTTTTTTTATCTATTAATTTTTAGCAACTTTGCATTCCATCATACAGAATAACATAATGATGAATAAATGGTAACATTTTCATTTTTAGAAAAACTGTTTAAACTCACCAGAGTAATACATTTCCGATTCATCTGTCTTAAACCAGACTGGGCTAAATGGTGTAATCTTAATCCTGCGAGGTGTCACCTGAAACAGCAATGACAAAGAGATCATACAAAATCTTACAGTGCGGCAATCACTAAAGAACTAAAGATTACAGCTATATACGTATTTCAGAGATCATTGGCTCATTTAATACATGTTTTTTCACATGTGATTTCAATAAGAATAGTTTCATTCCCTCTTGATAGATAGAGTAATAAACATCCTATTACATTCCTGTGAGCTCTGGCTGCAGCATTAAGTAGCAGTACATCATCACCAGACAGGTTTAAAGCCACTGCGAGATGAAATGGAATTTCAATAAGGCAACAGATGCTAGAACATTAATGCAACATGATGCAAACCAAATTGGGGAGAATGAGTTTTCTTTGATGCATTTCATTTACATGGTCTAATGAAGTTAGATTGAACTTTAGATGTTGTACATCACATTCTCATAGCTTTACATTATCACTGCATATTATACGATCATGTTTACCAATGTTTTTCAAGATCAATATATGCACTCACAATGAAAGGACTGCCAGGAACCATGACTCCTCCCCAAGCCACAGCAATAGTGTGTTTGCAGAGAGATGAAGGGATGTAGGAGCAGACAAAGACACCAGATTGTTCGGACGTAACAACAACATCTACAAACTCTCCATCTGCTCTCTGTGAACAAGTCAAATCATTCTGAAAATTAAAACTGCTTTTAAGTTAAGTGTAAAGAAAATTCATAAATATTTTACTGTATTTACTACCTGAGCATAAATTTTAAGTTCTCCTTCACCAGCTCGCCTGGTATCTACAGTGAATTTGGTTTGAAGGTTCACAACGCAGTCAGTTTGGGAAACACCCGGTCTTTCTACTTTCACCTGAAACCATGCATAAGTAATGATACAATTTCACATCTAATGAAAACATCTCATTAACATAAAATGGACCTCTCTGAAAAGAGAGAGGGCTCTCACACTAATTAAACGGATAGTTCACCCAAAAATGAAAATTCTGTCATTAATTGGGGTAGATTTCGATTTCCAAGGATGAACGAGTAATTAATGCCAGAATTTATTTTTTTTTGGATGAACTATCCCTTTAATAGGAGAGGATATAGGAGTTTACCTTGTCAGGGCGGAAATCTTTTCTCCTCGGCCTGATGGAGGTCATGAAGGGACTGTCCTGGATTTCTTCATCATCACACATGACGTGCACAGCATACTCACCGGCCTCAGTTGGCCAGAATCGCACAAGGCAGGAGCCATCATTATGGTCATCACATTTAATCTTTGCCTGAGATGGACCTTCAATTGCAAAACCTTGAAAAAATAATAGGTAAAAAGTATAAATTAGCTGTATCATTTTAGAATTAATTAATGTTATCCGTTTTATATAAAATAAACATCAATCAACATGAACATCCACTCACCCAGCATGCCAGAATCTGCACCATCAGATTCCACTAAGAAATCAGCGGACAAACCCACAGTCCCTCCCTCCAGTCCTGGTCCCCATGCCCGGATTTTCTGCGGCCCAGCTTTTGAACCAACATGGACTTTAAATGGGCTGTAACAGAAAAATAAAAAGTTTAAACGTCAAATAAAATTAAATGTTAATGTTTACCTGCTCATTGTTGAATGAGAGCTAACCTCTTGGCAATGTGTTGACCGACCCAAGTGATGTCCACTGTGTGATCTCCTGTAGCAGTGGGTGTATACTCAAAGGTATATACACCTTCATGTGCATCCTTCTGTGTAACAGCCACTTTCTTACCACCTGAATAAAAGGATAACATCTTAGTTAGACCGTAGTAGTGTACAACTTCATACAGATTATCTAGAGATCATCGGCTATTACTCACTGGGGGCTCTAATATTGACCTCTAGATTTCCAGGCCCAGCTTTGTGGGTGTCCACCTTAAACTGGGCCAGCTGTCCTACTCTCATGCCTTTGGACTGCAGTCCCCGTCCTGTGGCACGACAGGCTTTGGGTTTAGGCACTGAAAAAAATAAAAAAATCTGATTTTTAACAGAGGGAAACAGAAAAACAACAACGAAAAACATGATGCATCTTTTCCCTCTTGCCTTGTGACAAAACCAAAACAGTAAACCGCAGGGGGCTTATAATGTGCCAAACCTTTCTTTGGTTTGAGTGGAGCTCCAGCTTTCAGTCTGGCTTTGGGGAAAAGTGAGAGGTAAGTCATCACTGACTGCTCATCCACAGCTGGATGAAGAATCTCCTCTGGGGCTATGACCTTGATCAAATTAAAATAGATTTACAAATTGATAAGAACAATAACTGAGAATGTTATCAGAATGCAAGTAAGAAAACTAGCCAGTTTATTCTGGTTGAACCCACCTGTGGAATTCCAAGCCAATCATCTGCTTGCTGCATGGCTTCTTTAGTATTACTCACCCGATGCACCGTGTCCCAGCTCTCCCAGTCAGGACACAAGCCTTCACAAACCAGAACAATCATTTCATAAGAGAAAAACCTCTGCCAAATGCATTTTGTTTTTTCAACACATACAAAAAGAAAGAAATCACAAGCTCACTTTATAAGAAATTTGGTTTACCTGGTGCCAGTCCATCCACTAAGGCACCAAGAGCCTTGCCATCCTGCCAGTCTTGGCTGAAGTTAGTGATGGGGAGCTCAGGGACTTTGTTTTGTATCCATCCCAGAAGCCTCATCTCTGGAGTCAGTTTGGAGACGGAATCGTTTGCCTCATCCTCCCACACCGGGGTGGAGATGGAGTAATGCTGTATCAGGGTCCACACCAGACCCAGGATCAGCTTCAAGTTCCCGTCCACTATGGCCTTACTGTCTGTATGGAGACGGTGGAGGTGTGTCTGTTTGTTTTTTCAATTTAGAGATCTTCCCTTGGCGACATAAATTTAATTTTGATTTATTTATTTATTTTTTGAAATACACTAAATGCCTTTTGTTGTTTATCACATCCAAACAAGAGAGTTCAGCTGAGAACATTGTTGTGCAGGAAACAGTTAATTGACTGAAGTGCCGTCCCCAGTTTGACACTAGGACACTTTGACCCAAAGACTACCCTCCCTAATTAGGGAAGGGGCCACAGGAATTTAGATGAAAAACATGTGGGACCAGCTTCAGTTCATCATCTCTGAAGACTGAGCTCAACACCTGATAATGTCTTTCGGAAGAAATTATAATGCTAGAATTAGACACACTAATTTAGAGTTTAATTTAAATTTAAATAGATTTGTTATGATATACAAGTTATGTATACAAGAATTATGTGGAATTTGTTTTTTATTTCATTTTTTTTTTACCTGCTTTTGGGAAAGGATGTTGTGGTAAAAAAAGATGCTAATCACCAGTGTTATTTTTTTATTTATTTATTTTTTACAGAGTTAATATTAATTTTGAATTAGCTTTTATTTTGTATATATTTCTTTAGTTCTCTTTGTAAATTTTAGTTTATCTTATTATTTTTACTTCTTTTTTTAATATTTAGCTGTATTAACATTCAGTCATTTTGGTACTTTCCAAGCAAACATTTCTAATTGCTGAATTTTTCTCTCTCTCATTTATATTTATACTTTAAATATTACAACTGATTTTGTTAAATTAAATGTAGTTAACAATAACAATCCTGTTAATCACCTTATAATTGTAAATGGAAATTAAACAAATGTAAAGTGAATGTTTAAAGCACTATAACCAAATTGAAACCCGATGTTCACCTATACAGCATATATATTTTGGAAACTTTGAAAACATATCTGACTTTCATTACTCATCTATTATTCTCCTGATTTACTTGGTCTGGATCTGTACATATTTTTGAACGACAGACTTTAAAAACACAGATTGCTTGAATGTAAACTTTCAGAAGCTATAGTTCTTTAAAATGTTGTACATGAGTTTAAAATGACTTGAGAAAACTACTGATATGTTGTTGTGAACCCCTTGTTTTAGATGAGTTCAGGAATGTTGTAACTTACCTATAGACACCAACTTAACTTTTTCAAAATCCAAAAACTCCAAAGCCACCGAAACATTGTCTAGCTTGAGCTGTCTGAAGTTGGGTCTCGTGTGGTACTTTCTAAACATCCTTTTATGGCTCAGGACCTCCAGCAGTGAGATAAGGATAAGGCCATCACTCAGATCGACCTTAAGATCGCTGATCTGCATCTCCAGAGACTTCAGGTGTTCGTTGCACCAGCGCGTGAAGGTGTTCTTCTGTATCTTTTTCCATGGTGCATCATCTGCCAAGTTGATTGCAGCAGCAGTAACACTATCTTTAAAGTCACCCATTGTTCTCTCTGATAAGTGTGCAGTCCAAAACCTTTTATACCATACTGAGAACTGCCGTGAAGCAGGAAGCTTTCATGTAGCTTCGCTGGTGGTGGGAGTGCCCTACACCCCCCAATTCTGGCCCATAATTATAATCATACAGCCATCTCCGAGAGCTGTTTTTACTCTGACATGAACCGTGTCATCATACTCCAACCCCACATCGTGCAAAGGAATAATAAAAACAGATTCTAGTTACCTCAGTGCTTGAAGAATGTATTTACTAGGAAGACGGGGTCAGAAACAGGATCCTCAGGCCTGGGGAATTCAGCTAATTCCCACCTGCAGCCGATGAAGGTCTGACATCACTGTTGCTGATAACCTTATCGCTGGTGACGTTACTCTTCATTTACTCCAGAATAAACTGAGCATATTATTGCCAGAGCTCTTTTGATCGGGGCACGTCCTCGTATTTCCCATGCGGTGTCGAGGAGGGATGACTCATTGGGGCGGACTGCATTACAGCATGGAAGACGGTGCCTTTGGCTGCAGGTTTCTGACAAACTTGGTTATGGGCTATTGATTTTCAGGGGTGCATTTATGTGCCCAGAATTTGTTTTTGTTTTAATTAGTGTACATTGTAAATGTTAATACTCTGCAAGGGCATTAAAGGGCTTGGTGTCAATGTCCCTAATTAATTTGATTCGGATTTACAGATTTGATTCATTTTAGTTACACGTCAACCTTTCTTACATAGTCTTACAGTAAGAAGTGTAAAGGAAGCATTGCATAAAAAGTTACTCATTTATGGAATCGGACATTTGGAAGTTTTTGATTCACTAAAAAGCAGCAGCTCACTTTTATCTCTAGACTCAGTTTTTGATTCAGAGCATAGCAATTGAGCTGGTTTTGTTTCGCTGACTTGGCATCAAGTATGTTTTCGATTCACTAAAAACTACCACCTAATAAGGGACATCCGTTTGTCAATCAAACTGGCCAAATGAGGAAAATATATTTCTTGCTATAAAGATGCCACATACCATGAAACAACAAAAAACTCAGATTGACACAATATAATAGCTTTTTCTGTTGTAATATAAACTAACATGAATGGAAAAAATTAATGACAGTATTAACCTAAATTAGAAATAAGCTATTTTTTACGGCATATATTAGTAATGATACCAAACGTCAATAAACTGACACTATTGTGAAGTTATTAAAATGAAATATGCATATGCATGAATAAATGTATACAAATTAAACAGGGACTAAATTGGGTTGAACTTCACTTTTGCTTATTTATTATATCTGTTAGATCGGGTAGTTTTTGCTTGAATCTCTGTACAAGTAATAAACATAATAAATCATAAACACTCTATTATAGTTCTCTTTCGAACACATTAGTGCTCTAACATCCTAAGTAAACAGTGCTTATCATCACCGCCATCATTACTACGTCAAATCCTTACCACAATAAAGTACAGTGCATAGACTAATCACTAATGGCTTTGTATAAGGTGAAAAGACACAGACATTATATGGCAGATTTAGGCCACAAAACGTATGATCGAGTTAAAACTTAATGGATCTCAATGGTCTTGAATATGTTATTGCAGTGGGCTTTACAATTCTGAAGGATTTCTCATGGAAGTGTTCGTTCAGGGAGGTATAAACATTTGTTTGTTTATCTAAGGTTATGTTATATAAGGCAATTTACTAAGTGTTCGTTTGGCAAAGCAACAGTGTTCAATAAAATACCTGTTATTAGCCAGATACCTCAAAATGCAATGCATACAGAACCTCTCATTTAAAAAAAAATATATATGGTGCAAATGAGGGAATATTGTGACATATTATTCTAAGGCCTTCGTTACTTGAGTAAGAAGTTGCATTTAAACACTCGTTACTCAAACTAACACCACACAGACTAAAAGGATACAAATGTCAACATGTTTGAGAAACATTTACTAGGTGTGCATGTGATGGTGCGTGTGCTTGTTACTGGTTCATCACGTTGTTCATTTTGAGGCCTTTGAAAGCAAATACCCCGTCACGGCAATGGTTACAGCAGCGACAGGCATCCACCTGATCCATTTTCCCTGCAAGAACAAACATGCAGATGACATCATCTGTAGTACCGCATCACCTATCAGAACACGTTTACAATCAGGGACGCACATGAGCCAAGACGTGGACACAAAAGCCACAAGGACAGGATGCGGAGAAACTGAGGTCAGGACACACAAGACGAGGACGGCAGAAGACAAAGAGAGCCGGGATGCCTCAGAGCTACGCTGGAAAACTACAACCTACAAAATGGAGTTGATTCGTTAGAGACACTTGTTAGTGTGCGTCTTATAATACAAAGCAGACCTGTAGTAGAGAAATAGAAGTGGTATGCTGACGACCGGACAGTATTTGGTAGCTTAAGCTGAGAGTATTGTTTAGTGGTCATGCATAGCCCTGAGGATGATGGAAGCTTAAGCAGAGGAACGAGACAGGACAGGAGCACTGTGTACCTTTCTACCACAATGGGCCCAAGCACCAATACAGCAAAGCCAGGACAAGGCCGATGGCTACGGCTAGGATGGGCTGCAATAAAGACAGCTAAAGGAGGGAAGGGAGGGATATTACTGTGTTTATGTGTGCTATTATTGGACTGGAGAATTTAACTGTCATCAACATAAAGGAAATCAAAAGGTGAAGTGTGTAATTGTTTTATAGTTTAAACTCTTCCCCTTTTGCAGAAACAACGCAGATGTTTGTTAAAATGTGACACGTCAACTTTTTGCTCAACTATAGTTTGAAATTGTTATATATAGTTTTTATTATGTTGTTAGATTTTTTTTTTATATTATTTTGTACAAATATAATAATAATTTATTTAACTACAATTAAAACAAGAATATCATAGAATTTAACAACAATTTTAAGGTACTGATTAAATAATTTATTAAAAAAAAAAAAAACCCAAAAACAAATAAAATTAAAATAAAATGGCTACACGGTTTGGAGAATGGATACATACAAAATAAATACAATTATATATGTATATATATTTTATACATTATATAATTTAAAAACTGTATAATATCAAATTAAATATTAAACACTGTTATTTCCTTCCTTGTTTTTGTTTTGGTGACATAGGAATATTCCACATTGTGGAAAACCTTGCATCAGATAAAAAAAAAATAAAAAAAAAAGTTAAGGATCACAGCAAATGCTTGAGGTGTGCAATTTAGTTTGGCGCTGCTGTTAGCCACGGAAATTACGCACTTCACCTTTAGGCTATACAAAATGTTTAAACAAACTGTAAGAAATGCATTGTCAATAAAGGATGCTATGTTTTTCAGTGCTGAATTCAAGGACAATAATGCAAAATATGCGCTCTTTCCTCTTGAACTGTCCCTATTGTCAGTGCCCCTGTTGTTGAACATCAGCATTACGTGGATTGAACACTCACATGGTTTTCTTTGTCCTGCAGAAGCCTCAGGCGCTCTTGGCTCTGCTGCAGCTCCAGATTGAAGGAGCGTTTCTCCTCCTCTGCATTCTCATACTTCTCCCTGAGGCATGACAGCTCTGCCTGGATCTCCTCATACTGAGAGAAAAAAAAAAAAAAAAAAAAAAAAAAAGTAAGTAGGAATCTTTCAGATGAAGCAAAGAGCCTAGTCAATAACACACACACACACACACACACACACACACAGTGTGTTTGTGTCCAGGGGCCAGGTCTTTTATTAGGAGCAGAGCTCTTTGGTGACATGCCTGCTAATGAGTCTCAGATCTACTTTCTTTCTTTCTCAACTACGATGGGAATAACCTCTTTCTGCAGTTCTTTGATCCTGCTATTGCTTTGCTCCAGCTGGCTGGTGGCTCTCTGGTGTTCCTCCTGCAGGACGCCCAGCCGTTTCTCCAGGTCTGCCTGTGTCTTCTCCAGAGTCTTGACTGTGTTGCTCAGGCTTGTATTCTGTTTCTTGGAGCTGTGAGCAGGATACAAGTTCAGATTCCAGAGACATTACATCACAAGTCTGCAAAAAGAGCTTTGCTCCTATTTAAAGGTAAAGTGTAGGGCTGTGTATTTATACATATTTCAGGATATGAGTAAATCCTAAATAGCAAGTTCTTCATTATTTTGATTTTGTTCTTGACTTCCCAGTCTCAACTAAAGCTGTAAACTATATAGGGAGCTCTGTCAGTTTACTATAATATCAATCTATGACCTCCCACACAGCATTAAAGTGCATCAAAACAACTTTTAACTTTTGTGGTACAATTGACAACGATTAAGAGCTGAACTTTGTTTCATATTAATACATGAGGGTGACGACAAAATTAAAATTGTCAACTACTGTACACCTATAACGAAACCTATATTATCAACCCATCGATAGTGAAATTTTTCCATGTTTAAATACTTTATCCCATCCCATTTTATTAATATTCTGACATTCTTCACTCATCCTCAACCTGTATGTTATTATTCGTGTAACAAAAAAATGAGGAGGAGGAAAAGAAAACATCAAAGTACAAAGTCATGGGGTTAAAGACTTTAAACATGCCACTAATTTTGCAGTGTCACACAAAAACCTGAGGGTGAGCAAATGAAGATGGAATTAGCCTTTTTAGGTGAACTATCCCTTTAATTTCCAAAGAAGGTTAAACGTTGTGGCTGTACAAAAGCCTTTGAACATGTCCAACGTGGGAACACTGACTCAACTAATAGTATGTGTTTAGGCTGGGAATCTGTATGAACAGTCCATTTTAAGGCAGTTAGCAATTTTATGTGGTGCTTTTAGTGGCATGGACGTGACACGCTTCACCTTCAAAGTACTGTAACTGTATAAGAAATGTACTGTATATGCGGTCATAGAACAGACCTGTCCAGCTCTTTCTCCAGCTGCTGCTGTTTCTTCAGTAGCTGTTCTTTCTCTGAGCGCAGGGTGCTGCTCTCACTCTGCAGGCTGATCTTCTCTTTCTGCTGTTTATCAGCCAGCTGCTCTCTCTCTGACCTCAGAGACGCACAATCCCTCCTCAGGCTCTCACAGTCCTTCTGCAGCCGCTCCAGCTCACTCGCTACATCACACACACACACACAATTAAAAACATACCCAAAGACATGCACACAAATGCACAGATATAGCACATGTGCACACACACGCACTGATTCACAACGCAACTGTTACATAAGGGTGGAAGTGATGTGAGAACTGTGAGTCATCTTCTGAATATCTGTCAGATTACTGCAAACACTGCTGTGAATGTTGTTGGATGAACCTAGGGCTTGATTTGTAACCTCCACAAACACATATCATTCATCACGCATTATTATTATTATTAAATGCTCAGAAAATGTTGATGTGTTAATGCCAAGTTCATCATTTATATTTAGTATTTTTAATAAAAGTATTGTTTTCAAATTGTAATGTGTAGCAGTTGTTTTTGCTGTTATTTTTATAATAATAATAGGTTCAGAAAATTTGGTAAAATTAGGTCATGCTACTTTGATAACTCATTTTTAGTATTTTTGTTTATGTAGAGTTAATATTATTGCTCCTACGACTGCTAATTATAATATTTATGATGATGACAACAATTGGTATTAAGTGATGATATTATGAGGAAGATTGTCATTAAGTGCATGAAGCATATTCATTAATTTAATTAAGCAGATTATTGATAATTAATTAAATCTAATATTTAAAGTAGTGTAAAATTTAAGTAGATTAATAGTCCATTCATCTGCAGTGACAGGTCTGTGGGGTTGTGGGTACCTTGCTGTTTGGCAGCTCTGTCTCTCTGCTGGTTCTGCTGCTGGTGACTGGCCTGTACGCTGTCAAGCTCATGCTCATACTTGTTTGCAGCCAACTGCCATTTCTCCAGCTCTGAAGTTAGTGTTGCTAGGTTCCCTTTCAGTGCGCTGACCTCATGCTCTCGCTCGGCTGCAGTTTTCTCCATAGTGCGGCGCAACACCTGCACTTCCTCCTGAGCCGTGTGCGCTTCCTGTCGCAAGCTGAAGATAGAGCTGTCCTTCTGATCCCTGAGATTCTCCATATCTTCCTGCAGCTTCTGGAGCTGAGCTGAATGCAAACGTAGACACAAAGACCAACTGGTATAATACATTGTTTAGTAAACATAACTTCAGACATACACACGTTCCTTGACTTACTCTGTAAGACCTTTATCTGTTTTGAAGATTCCTCCGCCTGCTGCTTATTGGCTCTTTTCTCCTCCTCCAACAGACCTGCAATATACAGAACAGGTCATTAGGGGGACCTGTTAAGCATGACTGCCATCCCTAATATAGTTAAAATGTTCATAGGTTTATATAAAGATGCATATAATTAACATTCAAAATTATTTAAATATGTATTATTTGCTGATTATGTAATATGCTATATTCATAATTATTTAATACATTTATAATTTTATAATTTTTATATAAATATTATATTAATAGAAAATTATATAAATAAAACAATACAGTACAGACAGTTTTGTCTCATTTAAATGTGGGTCAAGGGTTTAATCATAAAAATATCAAGTGTAATACTGCTTTAAATTGCTGTTCTTGCATGTTTTCATGTTTAAATTAATCAAAAATCAAGATGAATTTCTTTCACCCTAAATACTTATTTGTTGTTGTTTTTTTCTTCATTTTTTAAATTTGCCACTATCCTAGGTTTTATGCATTTGTCAGTAAGACAAATTATTATTTAAACATAAAATACTTCTTTATTGTTTTATATATTTTATAAGAATAAGCACATTATTTGAATTTACATAAATATTGTGTTATAGTGAATGAATATTGTAATGTTCTATCAACCAAATTTTATTTTCCAAAAACTCATTTTAAACCTTAAAAGTAGTCACTTTACATTTACATTTAATGAGCTCTCTATGGACATTTTTTTTTTTTATTACTTTTGTGAATTTCTTCTGATGTGGGCATCTTAACATCTTTGTGTATAAAGAAATGTATAAAACAATCTAATCTTCTAATAAGGCGAACGGCTTTGGTTTCTTTCCCAAAATCAGCCTTAATATTTTTTTCTTAGAGTATGCAAGTTTGATGATTGGTTTTGAAAATCCGCAAAAAGGATGGATTACCTTACGGCAGCAATAAGTGCACTTATACCACTGCTCGCTGCTATTCAACAGTGATGCGTTTACAACAGTGAATCCCACTCTTTAAAGTTGCCAACATACACACAACTACATAGAGCTGCTTTAAAGTCCCTCTTTTACCTTGGAGTTCAACACACTTGTTTTTGCCCGAGCTGGCCTGTTCATTGGCTTCCTGCAGTTCCTGGTTCAGCCGCTGGATGACCTTCTCTGACTCACTGGCCTCCACAGTGCTCCTGCTCAGCTCATCTGGAGAAATGATTACACATCCACCACTGATGACATCTAATGAGAACTATTACATGCATAATTAGACACTATTATGGCGCTCTGCTGTCAGAGAATCACTCTTTAGTCAACCATTAATGGGTGATCGGTGTCTTTATCTCTGTATCAGCATCAATGAGTTGCATTTCAACTTTGCCAGATTGTTCTGCCCTCTGACGAAGTGCAAACCCTGTCTCCAAAGGTTAATTAAATCAGAATGAATCGCATGGTAATTTCCCTGGAGGTCGGAAAATGGGCCTATTCCATGAATTAATAACTTGACTCAGAATAGATCTATCCTAAAAACATAATGTCATCTGTAGGGTTTAAACTGGGATCTGCAAGAAAGATAGCGGGGGTTTTAATAAAGCTGCCATTCGATTAAAAGTTTTAAAGGTTCTAATGTTACACAGTGCAATTTCATAATGAATCTGAAAAGTTTTTAGGCTGCTATAAAAAACATTAAATGAAGATTTTCAACTTATCCATTGCTCTGCAAAAATTACAGTACATTTACTGGCTGCAATTTAGATTCCCTAAACTTAGAAACAAACCTGCTCCTCTTCCTCGAAATATGGGTTGCTGAAAACCAGGCCATCTTATCAAATGCTCCAGAAAGATATGACCTCATCTTCCGAACTCAAGGGTGCACACCATAAATGGCCATATCAAGGACATATCATTGCAATCAGAGAGACGTAATTCCAGAAAATTGAACTTCACATGCCTCGCTTGCATGACTAAGCTAAAATACCGAAGCCTGTGCAGGCCAAACACAACTGCTAGAGCACAGAGGACGGAAGCATTAACGTTTCATGAGGTATTGCGGTGGGTAATGTTTATTGACGCCATTCTGCATCAAGAACTCAATCTCTCAGCAGGGTACGAGGACACATAGGAACACTCTGGCCTAATTTATATTCAAATCTCTGGAGGAGAAAGACAGACATACAGACAGGAAGACAAAGTCAGACAGACAAAATTTCTGTCATGATTAAAGTATTATTAGCACAGGCTGTAAAACCGTTCCAGCCAAAACCATTTCATTACAGCTAATGACAACAAAACTCTTCCATGCATGATTAAATTGGCCATAACAAAATGATTTGTGTAAAACTTGTTTGTTTGGAACAACAGTTTTTTTTTTCTTTGCACTGAACTAACGAAGAGCACTGCAAAATATAGTTATAACCATATAAATTCATATTTCAATTCCTATCTCTTTCTGTCCATTTCCACCATATTAAAAATAATAAGAATGCATTAGAATTTAAAAAATAATAATAAATAAATTATATATGTATATAAATAAAACAAATCACAGAAACTTAAAGCAATTCTGCTCAAAAATAACTAGAGTTACATAATTAAGACGTATATATTTTAGAACCACAGTACTTTGACATACTTTAAGTAATATATATATAACATGGTTTAATATCCTATAAAGAAATGCTTTATAGTGTAGTAGAGCAATATAGTTTGGTTTAAAACACTTCAGCAACTATAGAAACTCAAGTGCAGTAATGTGATTTTACCTTTGATAAGAGACACTTTATTAATAGGATCTTTCAGCTTGGGTTCCTCCATTGTTTCCCCACTGTAACAAAGCAAGGAAGCAATTATGTTAAAGTTACTGTAAAATATTAACTTTGCTATTCAAACCAACTGCCATATCTAAAATAACAACAACAACTAAATGAATTAATTACAAATGTCCAGGACAGGTGATGCCGATCATGACCCAGCTAGTCAATGAGGCAGAAAACAAAACATATTAAAAAAATAACTTTTCCTAACAACAGATTTGAAAGACTCAAACACAAGTCTTCATTTTTCCAGATTTAAACGTCAAATTATAGCTCACATTCAAAGCATAACGTCATGCCAGTTATATAACACAGCTTAGCGTCATTGTATCAATTAAGAAGACTACTCATCACCTTCACTTAACTCTGAAGAGGACTATAAACAGATGCCATTACCTGAAGACTCGTGATGTCACTTCAGCCGGTGCAGAAACAGAGCTGCAATATCCAAGCTTCTTTAACTATCGATTCGCTCCGGTGATGAGAACTGGACGAGTCTATTCTGAAGCGCGGGGGGCACAGACGCATCTAAATATCGTGTTTGGGGTATACCAGACAAAACCAGACACTAAAAAGGTTGGGTGGGAAAGAACACAATAGAAAAGGACTCCAGAAGTAAATTGTAATCTAAGAAAATTATTACTTTGCGGAAATTATTTGCGTGCATCGTCATGTGACGCCCCCGTGGAGGTGGTGGTCTGGAGGTCTCGTCTCGCTCACATGGGCATACAAGCGTCCTGAGGCATCTAAAAAGAGGCTGCAGCTGCATGGTAGGATACACTCAGGCCCATTGTTTCACTCATTAGGGCGTCTCTTATGTAAAAACGGTTAACAATAGTGGTCATCCGTGCTTGTATCGGTGCCAAATGCCAACCAAAGCACTGTGATTTGATAAATTATACTATTAGTGGCGTGTCAAGATGTCAATCACGTGACACACCGATCATTTGAAGGTGAACATAAAGGTAAACAAAATACAACCCTTTACAACTACATGCATTTATTTATGGTCACGTATTTATTTAATAGTTTAGAGGGTATCAAGATGTAAAACACATGGATTTTGAGTACTTTTGGGGAAGGAAGAGGTTATTAAATTTTCTTAGTAACTGTCAACTGATCAAAAGCATCACATTTAAGAAATGTGTGGCCTTATATAAATATTGACAAATCTGGCATTTAAGGCTACAGAATGGTTTCAAATTTATGAAATTGTCAGATAGATTGTATTATTGAGTCTTATATGTTACATTATACATAAGCAGTGCAATTCCATTAAATCTCTGTATGAAATAATTATGTTTATTTTTCAGGCTGGCTACTTTTTCTAAATTTGACAAACCAAGGCAACTGATGTGGAACTAAGAGAGTTTGCCATGCTCAGAGGAAGACTGAAAGGGTTTGTATGGATCTTTCCCTTTGTTGTCATGGCAACAGAGCAAACCTGTCTCATTCATAGTTCTTGCCCACGTAAGTGCTGACTGCACAAGATGGACTGAGAAAAATCAGACTCGATCACCAGCGGAAAATATCACTTGGCTTGAAGTGACCTTGTCGAGTGCCATCACTATAACCTTGAATCGTTAAAAGGGATGAGTCATGGTCATAAATCCCTGCAATGTAAGCATCCAGAAGCCTTAATGACAACAAAATGAAGCTGAGTTTGTCTAAGATTTGGATCTAAAAATGGGCCTCAAGTGCCTGAATAATTCAGTGTTTCGTAGGCTAGATTAAGAAGATTACACTATTTCTCTGTCACTTTCATTTTCTTTTATCCTCTCTAATATTTAATACTTTTATATTCACCACTAAACAAGTAAAAAAAACATTGAAACAACATTTGATCATTTTAAAAAGGTTAACAAAATACAGATTAAATTTCAACAAGATTTCAATGTTGAATCAATATGTCTTTAATGACATATAAAGGAAATATCTACCCTTTTTAATCATAATAATAATATTATTATTTTGTATATTTTGATTATAAGGCCTGTTCGTAAATACATTTTTTTCTCATCATCAATAGGAATCTACAGCTCAAATGCAGATGAAAGTGAAGTGTTGGCGTTTAGTTTGTGATAATTATTGAATTATTTTTACATTTAGATTATCTTAATGCTTCCGCTAATGTAAATAGTCGAACACAATGGACAAAAAAATGATCAAACTAGCAACAAGACAAACAATGCACCAACAGTAATATTAACACTGATGGGATTATTTTGATGACTGAATAGTTGTGTTTGCATGTAACAGGAATTTCTTGAGTGATATAAAAGTAGCCACAGATGACGGATTGATCAATCTATATCAAGTATAGCAGAGTGCCGTGGAATAAAATAAATAATTAAGAGAAAAAACAATTAGTAAGAAGCACTCAGCCATGACTAAACCAACATGATATTCTTTGTATATGTATCACAAAGCCAGACTAAAGCCAGCTGTGAGGCCGTTAGACCCTGCAGGAAAACACACGCAGTGCTGTGAGAGTCAGCGACGCAGAAAGTAGTGCATGTGTGAGTAAAGTTCCTTTCGAAGGCAGACAGGTAAACTGTCCCGGTAAGAGATCAGCGCCACAGGCTCCTGCTGAGAAGTGTGAGAGGAGAGCAGATGGCAGAAAGGGCAGGAAAAAAATCAGACAGAAGGGGGTTGCTGCATTTTCGCCACAAAAACCAGGGCCGTAGCAGACAGCCAGCATGAGGTGGGCAAGAAAGACAGCGGTGATCCCTACAGCAGCAGTCTGTGTAGCCACCACCAGTTTCCCATAATAGAGAACAATACACGAAAGAAGCCATGCAACGTTTCGAAAAGTATGACCCACCGTTTTGATCTGATCACTGTTTATTGTTCAGACTGAATTGACTGATGTTCAGGAAACTTCTTGTGCACTTCAGTGTGTACGACCGTCATTCAAATGAACACATTACACATTACTACCTCCAGTATCAGACGTGCCATGGTAGAGGTTTATCTCTAGTCATTGTCATGCTGCAGGTTATTGTGTTAATGAGTTACTGATGTTATAATTGTAGATATAGAGGTATACTGATTATGATACTGAGGGTATTAAACACTTACATGAATAATTGTACAGCATTCTTTCAGCATCACCTCACTATAGTTATACTGTCTGTGCTATAAATTCTCAAGGGGTGCTAAATTCATCTATTAGTCCTAATATATTCCACCTGAAAAGGGACGGCATATAGATCTAGCAATTATGAGACCATATAAAAAAATTTCTGTGCAATATATCAGTTTCTGAAGCTTAAAAAAAGTCTTTTTTTCTTGCTATACGCTTTATGCACTTAATATTTATAGATTTGAAGGTGCTTAATACTGAACGTTTGTTAATTACTAAAACAGCAGTTGAATCTAGATCTATATGAATGTCTAGCTGATCATTTAAAGCCAATGAGTATATTTATGGAGTTCCTGAATCTACATTGTATAATCCTGGAATACATAAATAGTATTAAGCATTGTACATTTATGGTTTGTTTTGTATGTTACTTATTCACATTGTTACTGTCAGTTACCCATCGAGGCTGACAAACAGTTTTGCACCACTTTGGCAGTCATAAAACAGTTCTTGTAAATGGCAGAACTCCATTTCTGATGCATGAGATGGTGATTTATGAAGTACTGTAAATAAAAAACCCAAGAAGACTTCCATATCAAACCACAGTCATTTCTGTTTCACAGTCTTTTCTCTTGTGCCACCGCCGCATTGTCAATTTGTATATTTCTAACCACAGTACTTGTATCCAGTCAGAGAAGTGCTTTGAAAAGTCCACCAGCATGGCGGTCTGTTAAAAGGCAATCTTCACATTTTTCACATTCACAGTCCTGGTCCTGGAAAGCCGTGATCTGTCCAGGTTTTGACTCCAGTCTGGGTTTTAACACCTGATTGGTGAGGTGATCTCATCCTGTGTCTGTAAGACGTTAGGTTTAGACAGCGATAAGGAGAGGATTTCGTGCCAGGCAGGAGGAAGACCAAGAGGACAACGCAGCCATCCAGAATCAGAACTAGCAATCCTTTCCGCGCTGGTCTGCTGCTGATTTTACAGCACCATCGTCGCTCCTCACACGCTGTTCTTGTCTGGGAGCTCGGCCTCTGGGGTGCGGGGGAAGTAGACGGTGGTCTTGTTCTCTTCGTAACGGTCAATGTGCTTGAGGTGGACGACCATGTGCAGGGCGTAGGCCAACACCAGCAGCAGAATCAGAGAGGTGATCAGGCCCATCAAGATGGCTGGAGTGAAGAAGGTTGCACAGTCACTGGCTGAAGCGAACTTGTTGGACTGGACGTTAAAGGCCTGGATCTGGGGAGGGGGGAGAATAAAATAAATGTTTTCTATCTGAGATAATAACAGTAAAATAAATAAATTAAATGAAAATAACAAATACATTTCTTAGAAAATTTATTTCTTTTGCTAGATATTGCTGTGTTTCGGGATAAATAACCAGGCGGCAAATATTCATGACAGTTATGTGACAGATCACGATTACAATACGTTAAAATACAAGATTTGTGGAGCTCTGTTTGAACTAAAACAACACTGTACAAACTACAGACTTGATCTAAATATCGACACAATATTGTTTTTAGAGCTGTGTTTCTATAAAAAAATGTTTCCATAAATAATTCAGCTAATTCGCAATTTTTTTCCTGCTTTGACATTTTGTACTAAGTGCTTTAATAGAAATAGGGCGGCTTGACTTGATAATTGTAAATAAATGTACATTTTATTGTTTACCTGAACATGAACAAGCCCCATGTCTATATATAAGAAATTTCTTGAAATATATATTTATTTTTTAATATAGTTTATAATATATAGCTGACATATAGTCAAATTTTGTAAAAAAAGAAAATAATAATAATCCCCACACAGCCAACCCCCCCCCCCTTTGAAAAAAATTCAAAAAGTGTTTTTTTTTTTAATGCCATAAAATACAAATTTTTCATTCCAGTGATGGATTTTCAAGGACAATTTTTTTTATTATTTGCTATAAATAATATCTAAAATATGTAATTTTGTCAGTAAAAACTATCATACTGAACTTCTGATAACTCTCAAGCACATTTTGTGGCAGCTACTGTACCTGAAAATCAGTGAAAGTGATGTGCCAGTTTGCCGAGCTGTCAGTGTGGGAGCTGGGCACCAGTAGGGTGTCATATTTCTGTAAGCTGCTGACATGCTGGCAGTGGTAAGAATAGGTGGCAGGGGCATAGACCTCCGTAGCATTGAACGTGGCCTCGTGAGTCCAATTGTAGTGGATGTGAACGCTGTCCAGAGTGAACCAGTTCTGGCCCACTGATTCATAATATGTGTTGGACATCTGAAGCCTTCAGAAAACAGACAAGAGGAAGTAATTAACAATCAAATGTAATTATCAGCCCATGAGGTTTTTGCGCAAGCAAATATAGAAAAAGAGTGTTTACCTGATGACAAGTCCCCTGATGTCTTCCACATCACCCAAACGCAAAGATAGCCTATGAAAATGTAAATCTGCCATCAGTATGCAACTACAAAACAAATCTGTATCTGTGAATATATACATACATATACCACCAAATTCAAAATTATTTTTATATTTTTGGAAGAAGTTTATCATGCTCACCAAGGCTGCATTTAATTGATCAACAGTAAAACAGTAATATCGTTATTATTATTAAAATGTAATTTTAACATTGAAAACAGTTAAAAAGAACATTAGTATTTTGTAACATTATAAATGCCTTTATTGTCACCGATTTAATGAATCCTTGCATAATAAAAGTATTATTTTTTTAAGAAATACTTTTTATTTTTAACAATATAGCTACTGTTTTATTATTATTTTTTTATAAATCAAAATGAAATTATTTTGTGAAAAGTTTAGTTCAATATTTAAATACCTTGTTATATAACAAAATATATTTTAATAAATAACATAGTTGTATAAAATAATTTTAAGGCCACTGTATTACAAATAAAATCTACAAATATATATTTACTAACTTAAAAAAATATATTCTAACTAGTATATAAACAATCCTATATTTAACAAAACTCTTTTTAGTTTAGGCACCAGACAACTGCAATATATGAGACTGAATCTATGGCAAGAAGAATTTTTACATACATGGCCTTCTCCTTTGTACAAACAGAGCCTTTGGTGTCTACTTGTGCATTGGGTCCAAATACCCTCTCTGTGAGGTCCAGGAAAGTGTTATTTCTGTATCGAATAGCCAGTCTCTTTGCTTTGAAAAGGATGCATATCTTGCCGTTGTAAGCTACAGTCAGTGGGGAGTAGGGTCCCGAGCTGGTAGACTGTAGTAACTTCCGCTTGGTTCTGGGCTGGGCATGCAAATGCCATCCAAAAGGCTGTTTGAACATGATAACAGGAAAAACTGAGCAACGATGTATGGATCAAGTGCATTATTGATGGGTTTTACACAAGAAAACACTTAGGGTTCAGGCTGCAGATATGACAAACATCCCCTGGCCCACAAATGCTTTTTTTTCCTCCTGATACGTTATTTTTACCATCACTGAGTCTTGTAGGATGCTGGGTGAATTAAGGCAGAGATGTTGCTTATGGAAGCCAAGGTCACATTGACTATCAGGGAAAATGCAATACCTGCAGTATTCTTCTGAGTGGATTTTCAGCTGCAGGCGAATAACTCTCCTCGTGTGAGGCACTTGGACTCTCAACATGTTCTCCATCTGCATCACAAAATGTTGAAATAGGACAATGGGGGAGATAGCTTGGTGGGTTATTTCAGCACAGTAAATTGCTGCTTTTAAGTGAATATACTAGAAAAATATATAGCTGTGGTATGAAAATGAAATTCAATAAGACAAATAAAAATCGAAGAAATTAAACTAATAGAATGTTACAATCAGCACAATATGCCATGTAACCACAATAGCATATTGTTTCATTAAAACTGTTCAATTTGCATTAGCTTTTATACTAAACCTAATTTTTAATCTGCCATGATACAACAGGATCAGTTTTATTTGTGGTGGGGATTTTTTTAGTGAGTCTTTCTGCAAATTAAACCGTTACACCAGTAGGTGGCGATATTAGAGGGGCGTGGTGAATGATGTCATGCTCACACTCAAACTGATGTCATCAGAAATTTTTAAGTGGAGATTTGGATTAAAGACTATGAAGGCAAACACATTTTTTTGGTAGATTGATATGCACGGATGAATTGTTGACCACAAAAATAACAATGTGCACTGAAATTTTTTTTTTACATAGGCCACTGAACCTGGCAACCTGGCATCTCGCACAATGTTTACCGTATCACAAACAAATAGATAAACACAAGAGTACACAAAAGTTGCACAAACAATGCAACCAACCCATAAACCATAAAAGTAATAGCTACTGACCTGTTCTTATTCTCACAGCTTGATATGGTGGGACCTCCGAGCTGTAATGGAAAAACAAAGCAAAACAATAAGGGGGTTGATCTCTTTGTGTCAGGCTGTGGCCTACTTATCAACGTCTAAGAAAGATTTCCCATAGATCCTCTCAGCTTGATGCAGCAGTGATGCATGACCACAAGTCTGACATCTTCAGTCCAGATTAGCGTCTCAGGAGAAGACACGACATTTAGTCGAATGCCATGATTCTCACGTGCTTAGCACCTTGAGTCCATCAACAAAGTAGGGGCTAAAAAAAACACTTACGGCATCTTCCTTATACGTATGCACATATATATTTATCTCATGCCACCTCATCCCTTGCGCTTGAATTTGCTGGATTATCCTAAGATGAACCATTTATACGTCTAATCACAGAGATAATGAGCTTAGCGGACGATCTCTTAAAACCTTATTAAGAATCTGCCGGACTACTTGGGAGAAGGTTTACTGCTGTTTTGACATCCATAACTGGGCCTAGATTAAAGTTACTGTTACCTGCAGTCAGTAGGGTGAGTGAGTGCAAATGAGAGCATCAGATGACCCTTGTTTACTTTCTTTAGGTTCGTCTCTTACGTACCGCGCCAGTTTGGCCACCCCACCCACCTCTTCTACACTGAAATTAATGCTTAGAGCTTTGTGGTCATGTAAGAGATCATCAGACTTGTGGGGAAATAAACTGATTACCACATAGAGCATTTAAGTTCATTTAGTTCCATAGCGCAATATGAGCACTGAATCAACAACGCCGCAGCATATTGAGTCGTAAAACCACTATAATCCAATCAAGGTGACAATACGGCGCAAATGCAGGTGTGAAAATATAAAAAATGTCATATGCAGAGCTTTAGAACTACATTTCTGCAGTTTTTCTTTTCTCTCTGGCTAGCTTTGCTAAAAAATATGTATCCAAAACTGGAAATGACATATAAAAATCATATATATTAGTGGATCTAGTATTATATTTGTACTGTTGTTTTTTATTTCTGTGTAGTTCTGCTCAAAAATTAGGAACAAAATCAATGTAATCAATGACATATCAAGAGCTTAAACACTACATCTAAAACTACAACTACATCATAAACTAAAAACAGTGTAAGCACAGCAAATGTGGTCTTCAGAGCCCTGCTGAGGAGTGTGTGTGTGCACGAGGAGTGACTCTCGCCTTTGTTCTAATGCCAGTTTACCGAGGTCAGCAGCTGAGGACTGCGCTGCTGTCATTGGTTATGGCTGGACACAGTAGCCTAAGTGCTGAATTGAGCATTTATGTAATGAAAAGCAGCGCTCACACTATGTCTTCACCTCACTGCCACTGTCAGAGCTCAATATCATCTTTTGCATATATAGATTATAGGTTTAGCATACAGATTAGCATAGTACACTAGCGCACACTAGCACAGTACTCTACAAACTCAACCATGTTTTAAAATAGATTTGTCTGTTTGATGATAATAAGATTATAGCCTTTGGTTTAATTCCGCTGGCTGGCATTTGTGTCTGTTTTGGTCTGCAGTATACATTGACCCTGAGAAACTTGAGGAGGGTTGTAAACCACTCAACACTTTTTACTCCTAAGACACATTTCTGCACTAACAAGATCCCCAATGTTTCAACAGATCCCTATAAATCCTTAGCTTTAGATCTATCTAGGGAGAGATGGGGAAGTTGGTAGGTTGTTTACCATATAGCTGCGGTTTATACAGAACTAAAGGAAGACATCTTGATCTCTATCATATAATATATTCACATATATTATTCATG
>JAUCMS010000050.1:8786405-8797496 GCA_032357445.1 Enteromius radiatus | reverse complement strand
ATTACGCCTCTAGACTGTTACCAAACAGTCTGTGTTGTGTTGGAATTTGACCTTTTTTCAGTTGTCTTTTGCAAACAAAAGGAAACGATGGTGTTTGAGACTCGCAGTATGTTATGTCCATGTACTGAACTGTTATTATTCAACCATGCTAAGGTAAATTCAGTTTTCCATTCTATGGCACCTTTAAGCGACTATTAGGGGGCAGCCCTAGTAAAGATATGGCAACCACAGTGCAGAGATATTGCAGGGGCCTTCAAGGGCCTCATATGATATAGGACCTCGGTACACAACTCCACATGACTCTTGGATGTTTTGATGTAGATATTAGAGGGGCAACTCAGAATTATTATTATTTTTTTTTTTTCTGGGAAACCAGAGTGACAGGTGACCGCAGATGCTTTGTGTTTGTTCTGCTGCTTTCCTCAAGCTTACTAGTATAGACAGTACAAACCTACAGTTCTTCATGCAGGGTGCATGAAACAAAAAGGCCATGATGTTCATGTTGTGCTGGGTGAAGTGAAGGTCGGGCTGTCTACGGGAGACAGTAGGTCCAGAAGCTGGGCTGTCTTTCATCTTTGTGGCACCCCTGACTATGTCATACTGTACCTTGGATAGCATATGGTGCTTGTTTCTCTCATTAAACAAGATGTTTTCATCTAGTCTCATGGTTGTGTATTATCAACCTTTGCTCAACCTGTTTGTTTTTTGCCTGACAGTTAGAATCCTTAAAGCAGGTAAACAACCATTAGTTCTACCCATGCAAATCGCTTTAAGCCCTCAATACCATAGCTCTTCATGGACAACAATAATAAACATGATGCATACTCAGAGACCAACACACTTCAGCCCTACAATGTTACTGGGCATTTCTGGAATCACAAAGAGTGGCGGTTTGCTTCAAAGCACTTCAGCTTGTGCAAACAAATCAATTGAGCCACAGTGGCAGTAGAGGATTTTTTTCCTTATATAGCTGATGTTGTCTGGACTCTGCATGCATGATTGAAAAATCAATGCTCAGTCATATTTGCTGTAATCTATATTTGAGCATTTATAGCCTGACAATATACAAGTGCAACAATCTTTTAGATCAGAAATAAAGCCAAAGTCCTTATTTTGCAAAATATTTCAGCAGAGAATGTCTCAGCCAATAGGCCCCCTTACTTTTTAAAGTTGATGCGTGTAATGTTAAAGGAATAGTTTACCCAAAAATGAAAATTACGGCATATTTCACTTCTTTAAGAGTGGCTTTCTTCTTTAAGACGAACATAGATTATTATTTTTTATTTAAAATTTTTTTTAATTGTCCTGGCTCTTTATTTTGAAAAAAGTAGCGACCATTATTTTGAAACTCCATAAATCGGATATATCCGCAAGTACTGCATCATAAAACAAACCTATACGCCTTCTGGGGGGTAATCACATGTCCTCTGAAGCAGATATATGGGTTTTTGCATTGCAGATTTAAAATTATAGCACAAATAATTGAGGCTGAGTAAAATATGCTATCATTTTAATTTTTGGTGGAACCACAAAGGTGGTTTAAAGACCATTTTTCCCAGTCCAGCTTAATGTTCTAAAAGTGAATAGGTTGATGGTTTGATCCTGTTTGTTTGAGCATCCACTGACATATGACTATGTCTGTTTCTTAAAGATTAAATTTAACAAACTCAAGAAACAGATTTGGGTTGACAGAACCAAACAAATCCAATCAAGTTTAGTTCGGGTTCAGTTCTTTGTCAGCACAGGGTTTGATCCTGAGTTTACGATGAACTCTTTGTTTCACTTCTTTGCTGAAGTGCAACAGATCATTATGTAAGGCACATAAATGAGACACTTTGTCTTTAACAATTTGTCCACATGCTGGAATTTAACCAAGCTTTGAGGTAACGGTTTGTTTTCTTCTGTTGAGGATCTATGCAAATTTGCCCATCTCAGCAGCAATCTTTACCAGTTCCGCTCTCCACCACCTGTTCTCTAGGCACGCTGCATGAAAACTCCCATGAGTACATAGAATCCTGAAGCTGCTGTAGAATTAATGTCCTGTGATCATCCCAGGCTTTGACCGCTCCAGTTTACTATTCAAATAATGAAATAATGAGCCCTATATTCCTATCATTAATGGTGTTAAGCATGCTAATGGGGTAAGTGTCAACCCCACATGAATTTGTGACGAAAAAGGATATGTTCTGCACTTTGTGTTTTTTTTCATTTAGCTTTTATTCAGGCAAAATCAGTGTCAAACAAACACCAAAAATGCAAGGATCATAGGCCCTATACAAAAGGTTGTGCACTGTAGTGACTTTTTAAGAATAGTTTACACATGTCTATGGGTAGCTTAATATAAATTCATATTGTCATATCACACACACACACAAGTTATTTTTTGTTGTTTACGGGGATACTCCATATGCGTAATGACATTTTTAATAGGCATTTTCATAATGTGCAAATTGTATGTAGTTTTGCATTACACCCTTACAGGAGAATTTGTGCATTCTAAAAGCACATCAATTTAAATTGCATTCCTTCTGGAACATCTAATACAGACAATGGAACATCCAGTACAGAAAAAAATAAACAAATCAACTAAAAGGAATATACCAAAAACAGTGCATCTTATATTTTACGTATAGGAACTATATCAAATTCTTTATTAAGCCATAACACAACCAGACAAATAAAATCAGTGCTCTCCAAATATGCCAGACTTCCTCTCAGCTACAGTGACCTTGCCTTAGTTTGCCTCATTACGCTGACCTCCCAAAAACCCACCCTATTCCCACAGAGCTCAGCCTTCCCTGGTGACAGCCATGCACGACAACAAGTCTCCAAAGAATGTAAGTGCACTAGCCAATAGAAAGGTAAATAGCCCTGGCATTTCACGCTCTGCATTCATCAAACTTTTCATCCTCTATTTCCCTCCACATATAAACCCATATGCCTGAGGACATATGGAGAGGAGGTGAGCACAATCATTCACTAGAAGTCCATTGCTTGGAAAGCAGTGAAAGAGGGCAGGAATGATTTGGCCTGTATGTTTTCATTTCCTTTCCAACCAAGTGCATCAAAGCTTTTCCTGCTGGTATTGGAAGGTTGTGTGTCTCAAAATATCTCTACATCCCTTAATCTTTTTCAAAAACATAGTAGCACAAATAAATGACTTCTTGTTAGATAAAATGATTACTTGCAGTGATAGAAAGGTTTCTTCAATTTAGGATCCTTTTGAACTTTTGAAGGTGAACTCCATTGAAACACTTTGCAAACCCACTAGTTGCCCAACAATTAATTCACTGTTCTTTTGAATTCTGAAAAAAAAAATTATGAATGTATCATATCTATAAACCTGTCTCATTTTTAAAAGTACTTTTCTGGCTATTTGGTTTTATTACTTTATTTTTGAAACCCGGACATTATTCTGCAGCTTCCCTTCTGTACTGGGATTTTTGTTTTGCAAAGCATGATTATGATCATTTTATAATATACTGGATTCCTGCCGTGCAGTTGTATGTCTGAAAAGAACAAGAGAATGCATGGAGCCTAGCAGTGAGTGATTGGTCAGCATGTGGAACTGCTGCATTTGTCTTTCAAGTGCATGAGGTGTGCCTGAAGAGTTCGTAATTTCCCAACCTTCTCCGCAACCTGACTATCAAATGAGCCTTTCTAAACTCTTGTCCCCCACTTCTCTCCACCTTCAATCTCTCTTTCCTTCTGTATGTTACATATAATTTCCATTTCTCCCTGAGAAAAGATGAAATGGTTATTCACTTGGTGAAGTTCTTCGTTCTGTTTACTGTTTTGCACAACCACATCCACACTACCTCAGATAAATGTATATAGTTTCAAAGCTTGTGAAGTAGAGGGCTGCAATGTGATGGTAACCCCCCTCATTATCGAAATTGAATAGGAATTAAAATTACCTCATATATAGCTTTGGTTAAAGGTGGAAGCACTCATTTAAATTAGCTTTATTACACTATTATAAGATTCAAATTGTGCAGTCAATACCGTATGGAGCTATTTCTAATAATTGGCAACCAAATATAGTCAGGCTAATTAATTCTTTTTTAAATTTTTTAATGTTCTTGACTTGAATAAAACCAATTAATTTATGTTACCATATGAATCGCATTGTTTCATTGAGAATGCATCTTTAACATTGAAATTGGAAGCTCTTTACCTTCCTCCCACCCCTGAGAGCTTGCTTTTGTCTTTGCCATCGTCTGGTCTTTCGCCCAGGAGTCCTCTGCTGATGTTAAACTCCAGGCAAACTCAGGATAATATCCAGCAGGCCCACGGTCACATGACTTTCCTTTTGAAGAACAATCTGAAAGAGAACAATGATTTTACTAACATTTGCATATACAAAGAAACCACATTGTTCATTGGTTAATAGAACAGCATTTATTAGATGTTTTAAACCAATTCTATGGATGTTTTTGGTCATGTATATTAAATTACTCTCTAGTACACTCTTTTCAAACTCATTTAACTGCTGGTATATTGCTCTTCAGACTTGGTCAGGCTGATATTGTCACGTTTCTGTCTGTTTTGGTTTTGTTTTCCTTGTCCTTATTTGGTACTTCATGTTGTTAATGTGATTATTAGTTCATTTGCTCCCAGTCGTGTTCCACAGGTGTTTTGAGTTCTTCTCATGTTTGGTTATGTATTTAATGTCTGTGTCTCTGAGATTCCCTTGTCAGTTCTGAAATGTTACACCCCATGTTTCTATGTTCCTGAGTTTATTAATTAAAAGATTAGACGTATGTTTTGGATACTCCTCGACTCCCACGTTTACTTCCCACACGACAACGTAACAGAAGGACTGACCATAACAGAAGATGGATCGGGCTGATGAATCCCTCCTCGAGCTCCAGCAAGGAGATAGGCCATGGGAGCAGTATGTGGAGGAATTTCTGAGCCCTTTGCATCCGGTGACCTGGAGCGATTCCGGGCTTAATATCTGCTTTTGGATGGGACTAAACGATAATCTGTTTATTTTTGCTCATCCTGACGATTGCCTTAGACCCGTAGCATTTCCTTGTCAAAGTAGAGGATTCTGATCCTCCACCCATCCAAAAGCAGACTGACACTTTAGCTCACTTCAGTTTAGCCTGGCTTCCACGACTATAAAGCTCATAGGAGCTTAGTCTGGCCAAGCTGCCTTACTACCTGCCTTCTGGGAGGCGGGCTTAACCTGCATCCATCGGCATGCCTCTGTATACTACTGGACGAATCTACAACCAATCAGACCACTTATGATGTATGCATAGCAACGGAACCTGAATACACCGTAACCAATTGTAGCTAGCTTCATTAAAGCAGTAGGAAAATGTCTTTACTTACTTTAACTACTTCTGCTCCGTTTTCAAAGAAAACCTGTCATGAAAATTTCTCAAAACAGCTGCAACAGCAGAGTTGAACATTTGTTGCTGCTCGGTACACGCCATCTTTGAAAGCCAGTATGGTTTCTGGTCGCAGAACTACTGCGTCTTCGCGTCACACCCACCTCTGTCATGCCGTTTGTCATTGGTTCCCATTTTTTTGGGAACAGAAATGCTTTAAAACGGCAGCTTGGCCAGAATGACTTTGCTCGCGAAATTGAATGTAGCATCACAGGAAGAATGGGCGGGCCCAGGCTACTTCCAGTTCACTGCGGATTCCGTTCCGCCAATTTTCGAGTCCTGTTTCCGAGTCATTGCCAGGAGAGCTGTTCCAGTTCCCCGCGGATTCCGTTCTGCCATTTTCGAGTCCTGTTTCTGAGTCATGGCCAGGAGAGCCGTTCCAGTTCCCCATGGATTCCGTTCCACTGTTTCCGAGTGCTGTTCCTGAGTCATGGCCAGGAAAGCCTATCCAGTTCCCTGCCCATTCCGCTACGCTAATTCTGAGCCCTGTTTCTGAGTCACGGCCAGGAGAGCCGTTCCGGTACCCCGCGGATTCCGTTCCGCAGTCACGGCCAGGAGTGCCAATCTAGTGCTGACCTCTAAATCTGACTATCCAGTTCCCAAGTGACCGCACTTCCAGGGTCTGCACCACAGGGGAGCATTATGGACCTGGACGTTCCCCCGTAGTTCAAGGCTCCTTGCATCGCCCCAGACTTTTAACTGGTCCCTGAGTTTGCACTGCAAGAGCACCTCCCCAAGTTTGTGCTGCAAGAGCGTCCCCCTGAGTTTGAGCGGCAAGAGCACCTTCCCCTGAGTTTGCACTGCAAGAGCGACCTCCAAAGCTCACGCTGCAAGAGACTGCCCCTCCCAATAACTCACCAGACGTCTCTTTCCCTGAGCACCCACATGAGCCATGGCCCTTACAGACTATAAACCCCACCAAGAAAATTATAGCCATGGCCGTGGTAGGGGTGGGTGGGATGGGGGATCAACGCTAATATTAGTCTGTTTCTCTCTTATTCTGTTCCTCAGCCCGTATCCAGATCAGATGGTGTATCAGCACAAAGAGATGATCTTCATCAGAGACCAGAACATCTAGATGAGCTCCGTGGCCAGATCACCGGAACCAAATGCACACAAACACACACAAACACACACACACACTATAAGCCCTTTGCACAATCTGACATGCGCTTAAAATTGAACTGGAGATTAGGTGCTGGGCGTCCGGCCAGAGGAGAACTGGCCCAAATTAAGCCTTGTTTCTCCTAAGGTTTTTTTTCTCCATTCTCTCATGGATGGGGTTTTGGTTCCTTGCTGCTGTCGCCTCTGGCTTGCTTAGTTGGGGGCATCTAATTTCTAGTTATTATTGTTGTTTTGATTACAGTTACCTCTGATTTTGTACATAAATCTAAATTCAAATTCTAAATATCTATTTGATTTTGATTGCATTTAATAAATAAACAATTTAATCTCATCAATATACATTACCATCAGTCTATTCTCCTATGTGATAATGTTCAGTGCTTTGCTACAATCTGTATTGTTAAGAGCGCTATATAAATAAAAGTGACTGACTGATTGATTGATAAGCACTGCAAGGCAAGAAATAAGTGGAGAGTGTGAATTTGTGTTGAAGCACAATTAAAGGCTGTGACAACTGACCTAGATTACACAGAGAGCTTTGATAACCAAAATGTGCAAAACCTACTAAACCGTTCAATCTCCATCATGCATAGAAGGGTTATTATTAACTAAAACTAAAACCATTAAAAAGAAAAAACATGAACTAAAATATAATATTAAAAATTAACTCAATTTACTACAAAAACTCATGATTTTTTTGGAGTACATTTAGCAGGAAAACACTTTCAGTTTGTCTAGTTCAAAGATTCATATTAATTCAGTGTGTTGCTTGTCATTTCTGAGGAAAATGTTCTAAACCATTTTCTCAATTTTACAAGTTTCAGTGCTAAAATAAATAAAACTAAATAAACTGAAGCTAAAATTGGCATTTTTAAAGGTATACACCCAAAAATTGATTATTTTTACTCACCATTCATGTCATTCTGAACCTGTATGTTTTTCTTTTTCTCTGTGAAACACAAAAGAAAATGTTTTTAATCATTTCAGATGTTTTTGTCCATGTTTGAGGTTAAAAACACCCTGGACCTCATTGGCTTTTGTGCTATGGCATGCTTTTTAAAAAGGCAAGAAAAGATTTGTGCATTTTAATATACAACTATAGAAAAACATCTATGTTTATGGGCAACGTCGTGTTATCTAAATTTATACTGTCTAAATGCCAGCAGAGTGGTTTTAGTGAGCCAAGTGGGTCATTTGCCCCTTGTCTTGAATGTGCTTACAGTGTGATTGATGAGCAGAGTGACAACTGTCAGTCACCTTCATTGGGTAAGACAGACCTATTTTAATGTCGCCTTCGCAATGGCCTTAATGCAGTGAAATGCAATGTAGACGAATGTTCACGATGCATGGCACTGCTTTCACTCATAAAGGTAAAAGTAAAATCATGAAATAATACCAATATGCAGATAATGCAGAATGTAGTTCACTCAAACTGTAAACTACAAAGGATAAACTACTAACATAACTATGTCGAAACCTGAATGTAGTTAGCACAAATGTTATTTTGCAAACTGACCACCCAGACAGGCTTTGTTATGATTTTGCTTACATGAGGAGTCATTTTCAGGTGAAGGACGTTTACTGGACCACTGTAGCTGCAAATGAATCACACCCAAACTGTTTTCACCCAGACAGACTAAGCAGGATCTCTCTGAAGGTAATTAAACTACAGGGCATCTAGCAGTACTACATTAATCACACCCTGTGCATTGGATTGTGAACGCCCTGTTGTAACGATGTTGGGGAAATGTTGCCCTCTTGTGGTGTGTAATGATAATAAAATCAACACATTGGCTTTTTTTCACATTTCACGCGTTTGGTCATGAATGCATACTCGTTCAGCAACAGTCTTTATTCTCACTAACTATGGAGTATGGAACTATTAAGTATGCTATTATATTTTCAAGGTATAACAAAACGAAGCATACAAATTTCTCCCTCACATATAAAATTACAGAGCTTTGATATTAAAACTAAGCATTTATATATAATCTCAGTAAGACATATTATTGGAAGATACTTTATATAGAGTGATAACTGACAATTATATTAATTTCAAGTCTGCTATACTGCTATAAAGATCTTGGTGATTTACAAGTTGTCAGGATTTTATCTTACTTTTTTGGCCATGTAAATAACAATAACTGCATCAGATATTTCTTTTCTCACTGTGGGCCTCTAAATAAAATTGATAGGAATTAGATAACATATTAAAATACATTTTAATGTAAGTGTATTATACTGTAGTACATTTAAAAGTAGCCTACTGGTGATAAAAATTAAATAAATGTAACAAATAATCTAAAACATTAAGGCCTTTGGAGATCTATAAAGATGAAATAGCGCGAAATATCGTTATTTAAATGTTTTAAAACCTTGTTGACATCATCTGCAATACACAAAATACAGAAAATCATACAGATTTGGAGTCGATCATTATCTTTATCTTCTGTTTAGGAATGACGTATCTCTTTAATAAACACCACTTGCAGTACTAAACTGCGCCCCTAGAGTTATCTGATAGCAATGCACTTCCGATTGTGCGTCCATGGGAACCAATGTGTTGACAGAAACTCCACAAACGCAACAAACTTGTATCAGTCAAATACTGTTACTACTGAGTACGAATGATGCGTGAAAGCTACTATAAACGGTAAAATGTTTAATCACTAAGTTTACATGGTTATCTGTAATTTTGGTTTCTATAATTGTTTGTAATTATATTTAATTTGGTAATTCAATACAGTAAGTTACTTTGTTTTGGAGTTTGTTGAATTCAACACAGTGATATACGCTCATTGGAACAAATTTTTCTTATTTTCTTATGTTCTTTTAGTCACTAAAAATGCCGACCTCGTCAGAAGCATTGAAGTCCCCGAAGGATGATTTGAGCAGGTATAATGTCCTGCCTCCTATCCCAAGCCCACCGATCCATGAGGGCCTTCCAGAGAGCAGACTAGCCGTGAGGAGAAAACTCCTGCGGCACAGGAGGGGCAAACAACAGCGGCAAGAGCTCCAGAAAATTATGTAAGAGCTTTGCTGTTGTCTTTAGTGTTTTTATTGATTTTGTTAATAGGCTGTTGAAAATTATCCTAGGCTTTTTTTATTCAAGATGAAGATTTAGGTTAAAATACAGCCTACACATATATACAGAATAGTTAAAAAAGTTTTTCATCAGTAATTAAAAGAGTAGACTAAATAAAAATAGATTTACTAGAATAGTAAGTTAAATAAAACAGTTTTGCTCAGCAAAGTTGCATTAAAGTGATCAAGCAACAGCCTTGATGAACATGAAAAACTTCGTTTTAAAATGTTTAAAAATCTTACTGTACAACTACTTTCAAAGTTTTTTTCTTTTGTAGTCACCTTTTAGGATTTTGTTGCAGTTCTCATTAACACATTTCTAAAGTTTTAAAGTACACATTCAAATAATTTATGGTCTAAAAAATGGCATGTAATAATTAATTAGTAAAAAATTTCTAAAGTGTTTACCATATACAATATAGTAGATTAATAGCGTAATGTGATATCTGCAATTGTGTTAGAATTGACAGGGCAAGACAAGCTTACATGCGGGCCAAAGTAGCAAGACCATCATCTCCTCCGCCCCCTGACCCAGAGCTTCCCTTAACAGTATTAATTCTTCACTTGATCTCGTTCAGCATACAATATTATATACATATTGTATTTGCTAATAATGTAATTTATTTTTGTTTTCCAGATGATGAGTGCAAAGAGAAAAGAATATGTATGTTATTTTTACCTCATAATAAGCCTATTTGTTTTTTGTTTTTTTTCAGGTGAGTCTCTTCATATCATTGTGATTTATTCTTTTCTCTCCATATTCTCCTAGATGAACTATTTGGTCCTGAAACAATGTGTTGAGCAAAGTCCTGTTGCACCCTTTCAGCAGCAGTGGCTGGATGGCATGTTGGCCCGTGTGCCCCATCGGCTCCGCCAGGGGCCCGGCAGGCAAGAGTTGCTTGAAGACATGTGCAAAGAGGTCAGTGAGACCTACCTCAGAGTCATGATCAAGCACAGAGGTGAGTCCAGTTGATGAATCTGGTATATATTCACAGGAAATAATATATGTTTATGTGTGTGTGTGTGTGTGTGTGTGTGTGTGTGTGTTTTAAAGTAGTTATTTATAAAGCAACTTAATCAAACCTTTGGGTTTTCATTAGGTTGTAATAATGGTTTTTTTTTTTTTTCTAGTGAGTACTGTACTAAAAGAGCCACTGTCTACTGACACAATTTCTCGAGACACCAATAGGTTTGCAGAGTAAGTGCAGATTCCAAAATAAATAATAATACATAAAAACTTTAATATTCTAGCAATATTTAATTTAATCGTCTTAATAGGGCCAGATTATGAAGTGTCTTGGTTTGGCTTCACCAGAATTCTAGACTTCTCCTGTCCATGGCATGACAGCTTTGTGAAGAACCGAAAAGAGATGCAGAAGAATCTACACATATTACATCCGGTTATGAAACGTGTCCTTGATATATGCTACAGCACATTCTCCCAACTTCTCCTTATTGATCTCTCAGACTGCAGGTACTG
>JAUCMS010000050.1:8725138-8747546 GCA_032357445.1 Enteromius radiatus | reverse complement strand
CTCCTCGAATCGAAGCATCGAATCGTCGACCATTCGAGGACACCCCTAATATATATATATATATATATATATATATAAAAATTTAAAATATTAATATTTTCTTTCATAACAAAGTTGTCGTGTAGGATAACAATCTGTATTTATTTATTAATTATTAGTATTTATTTATTTTTACATTTTTCCAAAAGCACAAAGTCTAAATTTAAGAAAAAAAAACATTTTATATAACAACCGATTATTAATAAGCATAATAATAAGAAAAATAAATATTGTTTCTAGTCATGTATATGAATACTGATCTTTTCTTTAGTGCTGTAATTAAAGTTGCAAAGCATAAGTTCCTGTACATCACTAATATTCAGAAGTTAATGTGAAGTTTTTATTTGTCCCTAACAATAGAGTAGGTTCTGTATCTACTTGCATAATAGAGTGCGAGTTCAGTTGCTCAGTGACATGAGCTCCTCTGTTTTCCCTTTCTCTTAGTGGTGATGGACAGCATGGGGCTGTGTGACACGGACCTGCGGGAGCGCGTGACTCAGAGTCCCACCCTCCGGGATACACATGCTTTGCTTAAACTCTTCCTCAACACGCTCAACAGGATGGCCCAAAACTCTAACACTGCCAGCAGCCAGCCTGCAATGCTCCCCAAAAGTGCAGAGATACACGACTCCAACGATTCAGCCGCCCACTGTGATCTTGACCTGCGTGGCAGGCATGCAGATGAGGAGCAGGTTAACCAGGATTACTTGGAGGTGTGGACTGTTCCTCATGATATAGCTAATGCTACAATCAATTGTTGTTTCTGCTAACCTGTAGTGTGTGTGTGTGTGTGTGTGTGTTTAGGAGCAAATGGCCTGCAGCAGAAGCAGTATAGATGTATACAGTCCCTCATCCAGCCTGGAGCAGCTGCCCTCTCGTCAAGCAGACGCCTCACATCAGAGCCAACATCTCTGGAGATCGTCCAGCAGAGGTCTGTCCTCACCTGCAGGCTTGCAATGCAGACTTTTCTTTTTTATTATTTTTGTGAACTTTAAAAAAAGAACGCAGACTTTGAGGTGGTATAATTGTTTTTGAAAGACGTTAATTATAATTTGCAAGGCTGTATTTATTAAATCAAAAGCACAGTAAAAAAAGTAATATTTATTTTGTTTAAAATAACCCTTTTGTAGTAAAATTTAGGGCTGCACAGTTATGACAAAAATTGTCTGTTATGTTGATCCCTTGAAATTCTTTCAGAGTCATGTCTTGTAAAAAACTTGCAAAACAGTACTTGTACATGTATAATATTAGATAATAAATTGACTAAACTAATCTAATCTTCTAATTAATTTTTTTTTTAAGCTTCAGAGGGTGTTGGTGAACCTTGTTCAAGTGGAGGAGAGAAGCAGGTCCCCTTTACAAGGAAAGTAGTAGACACTATCCTCGACAGTGAGTTCCAGAACCTCTGCACAGGGATCCAGCAACTGATGGAGGCCCAGCATATAATTTACAACCATCAGCCTCCTTTGCCGCGATGTGAGGATCAGGCTAAATGGTCAAGCTTGCCATTCTCACCTTTTGTATCCAAATATGTCTTATCGATGCCTGTGCAGAGCTACGTTAACACACTCTGTGAAAAGATGAACCATTTGATCCAGGTTCCCAGTGCACCTGTACAGCCCGTGGCTGTTGTGTCACCCCCTGCTGTTGCCCCAGTTCCTGTCCCCTTGCCACCTGCTCCGCCCCCTTCTGCCACTCCTATTCAACCCACGCTGCCCTCACCTTCTGCTAATCCTCCCACTAAATCATCATTTCCAGTGCCTAAGGCTCAGACTTCGTCCAGCAAGCCGCAAGCTACCCCTAAACCTTCATCTTCAGGCAAGCATCGCCTCGGAACTGTCAAAGAGGTCCACCTTTTTTTAGCAGAAAAATCAGCTGACCCCAAGAGTACAGGTGTTGTGGAAAATCCTGTGTGCTCCCCATCAGCTGGAAGTGCCAGTCAACCTCCAGTTGCTTCAGTTCCAGAGATTTCCTCAGAGTCTGCTCATGCTGGAACCTCAAGCACTGTGGGAGGCAGCGTTATTGGGCAACTCAAGCCTGATGTTTTGTGCACGCTGATGGAGATCATGCAGAAAAATGCAGTAAAGTTTTACATTCAAAGAGGAGATGAGGAGAGCAAACTCTGCACTGAGATCAAGGTCTGAAAATATAAAGTGTCAGAATATTCAGCCTGATACATTTCTCCAACCTTTGAAACAATTTACCTTTAACCTCATTTGTTTGATTTTACAGGAGTATTTACGCAGCCTTGGCAATATTGATTGCAACCCTCAGAATTACCTGGAGAGTAAAAGTCAGCAGAAGTTCATGATCATTATTCAGAATGAGGATATAGCTGCTCATGTACATAAGGTGCCTAATAACTCACAACTTTTAACTTGAAGTTAAACTAGTTAATTAGTTGCACAAAGCAAACTGAGAAGCATCTGTTTTAAGGCATTGTTCCTTTTATTCTCCATTTAGATTCCAGCACTGGTGTCCCTGAAGAAATTGCCCACAGTTTACTTTGCTGGAGTGGACAGCCTGGATGATGTGAAAAATCGTACTTACAATGAGCTTTTTGTGTCTGGAGGACTCATTGTGTCGGATGAGCTCATTCTCAACCCTGACAATAAAACACTAGGTGAGAGCTAAAGGCAGAAGGGTTTAAAAAATCTTCAGGTGCCAGGTTGTTGAAAAGATTTCCCTCTTCAAGTGTGAACACATTTGTTGTATTGTTATCTTTAAAGACCGCATACAATGGAAGTTCACTCTAGTTTCTATAAATCTTTAGATTTTGAGAGTAATTAATTCATGCATGTGTAATTTTTAAACTGATCGTTTTCAAATAGCTTGAAATAGTAGCTTGATCTTCTTGCTGGAGATGTATTTCATCTTAAAACCAAATTGCATTCAGAACTGCCTTTATTCGATCAACTGATGCACAGAACCTACTTTTGGTTCAAATGTGTGTTTTTTTTTGTTGTTTTTTGCAATATGCAAGAAGAGATTGATACTTTATACATTGACATTTATGTTTACAGAGAAGCTACAGGCATTTCTCAAGTTCTTGGAGGAACAGGGCTCACCTTGGAAGTGGAAGGTGCACTGTAAGACTCAGAAGAAGCTTAAAGAGCTCAGCAGGTTAGAGACAAATGGATTAATGTGTTTTCCCAATCCTGACAGACTCCCAGTCTCCAATATCTCACACATCCTCTCTTTCAAAGGTTAAACACTGAGGCCCTGGATCTGTTGAACCTGCTGACGGCCTACCAGAAGAAACACCTGGTGGAGTTTCTGCCTTATCACGAGTGTGACACTCCATCTAGGCAGGCTCCTGATTTGGATTGTCTGGTCAAGCTGCAAGCTCAGCACACACAGCTTCGACACCTAATTTTCCTCACAGGTACGTGGAAGTTCTGGTGTATATGAATGTTGGTATGTGGAGATGTCTTTAAGTTAAAGGTTTTTGGTGCTGTGTTTGTAAACAGAAAAGCACGACGACACATTCTCCAAGTTCTCCAGTAGTGGAGTCATTGTCACAGGTATGAACGACATCATGAAAAACTTCCAGAGTTTGATCAGTGTCCCGGAAGAAACAACAGTTGCTGCCCTACCTGAGCCAGGTAAGAACTTCACAGTACTTTACTACTTCTGACAAAGAATTACAGATTTAAATTTTGACACGCTGGCTTCTTTGACTGCTCAGTGGAGCCTGATGCGGTTCGAGATGAGGAGGACATGTCTATAGACTCGGAAGACGACATGCCCGTTATCACAGAGACGTCCATTCAGACTGAAAATGACCTTCAGGAACCACAGGCACCTCAGCCCCCTCCTCCCCAGAGCGATGGATTTCGTCCTCCCCTCCCTGACCAACCCTGTGTGAACACCATTAGGGATCCACTTGTACCACCAAACCCCCCCGCTTACCCAACCCAGGGCGCTTTCTCCACTGATTATGCAGCTCTGAAGTCTGCCATTGCTCAATATAAAGCTGCCAGCCAGGATGGCACATCTAGGCCTGATGTAGAGGACACCCTGGCCAGTTTCGGTGTGAACCCCCACCAGAGCTATCTGTGTCCCAGCTCGGCACAGTGGAGCCCTTACTCTGGTTCTCCCGCATACCATATGTCCTCTGCATATTCGTCTCCAGTTAGCGTGGCCTCCAGGGGACCAGAGTACAACCAGACTCCTGCTCCTCCTGGGACCCAGCCTCCAACAAACACCTCCACCATACCTGTTGCTCAACCGCTCACCATTCCCCTTCCCCTCCCTCAACCTCTTGTTAGCTCAGTGGAGGTGCCTTCTATTCCAGAATTGGCCACCTCTCTTCAGCCGCCTGGACAGTCCCTGCCTGTTCCTGACAGCGTGGGACTGCCTGGGGCGGCAGCGGCAAGCACTGCTAACCAATTAGGACTTAGTGGCTCTCAAACTGTTAAGATAGGTGTAGAGTCTGCTTCCTCATCCACTGCTTCTTCCTCGTCCTCTCTTCACACCACTTTTCCTTCCTACCCAGATACTACTCTTTTTCCAGCCCTCACTCCAATTCCCCCTGTTCCTACACTTTTCGGCTGGGGTCCTACACCAGGAGCCCAGCAGGGTTACGTGGCTGCACAGAGTGGGGCAGGCTTTAGCGCGCTACCTTCCACCCAAACCGAGGCTGCAAGGCCCACTGATGGATCGTGGGTGGGAGCCACTGAGAGCGAAACCACTCGTGGACAAGAGAAAGAAGGTGCTCCGACTTCTAAAGTGGCCAAGCAGGAGGATGGTGGAGAGAAAGGAGGTGCATTGGGGAGTTCAAGCTCAATCGGCCAAGGCAGCAGAACTCCAGTGAACTCATCCTCTGAAAGTCAGGGTGGCTGTCAAGCCCCTCCCATCAGGGGTGGCACTGCAAGCAGAGGACTCTTACCCATCCCTGGAGCCCCTATGGGAGCCTTGTGCCGAGGCGGACACAACAATAGCATGTACAATCCTAGAGGAGGACATCCTGATATGATGCGTGGTGGTTTCAGGGGCAGAGGAGTACCGCCACATCCTATGAGATCTAGACCGGGTCGGGGGCACATGAGAGGGGGCCCATCCTGTAACTGGGGTTATCCCCCTGGGAGGGGAGGGGGTGGTCGGTCAGACTACTATTCGGACTACACCTATAACTAAATGCCATAGGGATGCCCTATAGACTACTGGCATTAGGAATGTACATATTTAACATTAAGAGCACATCAAATCAAAATACCATCATCTGAAATAAAAAAAAAAATGTAAATCTGGTTTTTTGTATGACTGAGGTTGGTGACTCAGACATTGGCCAGATTTTCACTGTTTTCAGTAATGCTCTTCCTAAACAAGATGTTTGAAAAACCTTGTTCATACCACTATATTTATATTGCCAAGAATTGTAATTGCCTTTCAATGTTTCATTTTTGTCAATACTTTTTGTTCGGATTTTCAACAACAACAAAAAAAAAAAGGTTTGTGAACAAGGAGCAAAATGCAGACGATATTTTTTTAAAGAGAAAAAGTGAGTCATTCTTCATTTTAGCTGTTTTTGTTTTTTTTACATTCTTGGTTGTACAGATGTTCTATTAAAACAAGGTTGTATCAAACATTGTGATATTGTGTTCAGTATTAACTCGCAGTTGAGAATGTGTGAACTCTTTGTATATGTACATAGTTATTTATGATGCTATATAAAAATGGTTTTCTTTTCCAATGAGGTTAATCAATGCCAAAGTTGTTTATATGTGTGCATTGGCAACATTCGACCTAATGGTTTTACAGCCGGCCAGTAGAGGGCATCATTTGCTAATGGATTCTGCTGGCCTGATGCTGATGCAGATTTCTAAAGGGGGTTATGTTTCTTGTCAAAAAAGAAAAAATTAATGTGTTTAAATATATAATGAAGATTATGCATCTTGATTTCAAAACTGACTCTGAATTTGCCCTTTGTACGTGACATACATGAATATGGTTAGCTGAAGTTTTGTAGAAAATACCTCAGGGCATTTCACAAATGTTACTATTTACCAGATAAACAGCTATGTCTCTGAAAACAATGCGTAAGATTTTGTTCAAAACATTTTTTCTATATTCTGTGGGATGATAGTTGTCTGTTTGGTTCCAGCGTATGGGAATTTCTGTGTGCTTTTCTCTGTTAATAAGACCTGGCTTTTAATTCCAGAATTAGCTGTTGAATGTGTAATGTTAAAAGTATCAGTCATCTTTCATTATGTCCATTTAAACAACTCTTTTGCATGGTTTGGAAATGTTTATTATGCTTTTTTGCACAAATCGTTCAGTGTACATTCTGAAAACAAATGCATTCAGGATAGGTTTGAAAGAATGAGAAATCCAAAACACACAGCAGCATAAGGGGAAAAAAAGAACGATTAAAGGATTAAGGAAAGGCTGAAAAATTGCTGGAGTGCCTAGTTTTGCCTCAAAATGTAATCTGCTAAATCTGCCCTTCGGTCATCTCATCTCTCATTTGATATAGTCATCTCTTAAAACAATACTAGTATTACAAAGGCAAGGCTCCTGTCAATGTTATATAACTCTAGTTTTGTAGGAGACTTGATGTTTTGAGTTTGTTGACGAGATCAATTAGTCCGTTTTTTTACATGCTCTTTTGATGTACAGGTTTGGATAAACTTGGAGGATGAGATCTCGTAAGAAGTATATGATCACATAAGGTGTGATTTTTAAAAACAGAATTATTTTCTGGAGTAGCTCTATTGCATTTGGCAGGACTGCACGACAGATGAACAGCCAGGGGACATGTGTCGACGTATTACGAATGTGAAAGTGGGTTGCCGCAGATAAATCTGATCACATCTGGAAATGGGCCGCTTGGATTAACTCTGTACCTTTGCCATGGAGCTCTTTCATTTTCATATTTTGCTTTTACTTTGCATACTCTGCATGGTGTGGGAGGGAAAATTCTGGCACGGGTGTTAATCCTTTCCCATAGCACATCCCTGTAATGAAAGAGCAATTTGCTTAATGCAAAGTGCAGAGATGAATAATATCACGCATAAACAGACATCACTACATTGCCTTTCCTTTTTCGTCTTCATTTATCACGTCTCTCCTTTGAGTTGCTTGGTGTGAGCTAGTAGTAGAGCATTTATTTTTTTGTATACCATCAAGCTTCTGCACCAGACTTTACCACCGTGTTTTCTTGACAAAGGATTAGCTGTATATAATGGTAACGACGCGACCGAAGAGATTAAACCTCAGTCTTAAAAGATCCAGAAGGCCTTCTGTTAGCATCAATGTCTGCTTATAGTATCAGCACCTAGATGTTTCTGATTACCTTCAAAGGACGGGTTTATGTTTCTGTAAAAATAACCTTGCAAGAGCTAGTGGTCACCTTCATCTTGCCAGCAGATAGATGTGCCCTACATATTAGAATCAAAGGCAGCTCTGATTCAACTTTAGTTCTGCGCAAATAACACGCTACATTAGAGGCAACTTAAATGTTGCCGTTGTCATGACAATCGGCGTCTTTTCTTGAGATTTACAGAGCAAACTTGTGCTTCTTTCGAGCCTTCAAATTCAGTACACATGCTCTTGGGTCTTACGAATGATACGTTCACTGCTCTGGATTTTCAGTGCATTACTAGCAGTGCAGTCCCATGCGTTCAGTGTATGGATCAAACGGATCACTTCATACTCTGCGACAGGACACCCTCTAAATCTGAGGATCAAAATAATTTATAAGGGAATTATGACAGATGAATTTATGATGCTTGTCCCTATGGTTCTAACAGGCTTAAGCAATTCTTGCGGGATTTTGAAGTCGCAAATTTGCTACTCCGATTCGTTTCTTTCTCTAATTATGAAGTTTTCTGTGTCCCATTCAATTGTAGGCTGTTCAATAACAAATGCAGCTTTCGGATGGCCGTTTTTCCCTGTCATGAGTGGCTCGAGGAACACTACATGCCTGTCGGACTGAGACTTGCTCTTGAGCCGATCGGTTGAAGGAGCTGCAAAGATAGAGGCCAGAGTGCAGTGGTCTTCCCTAAAGGTTGAGATGGCCGGAGAAGGAGGAGGAGGTTTGCAGCAGCCACAACGACACGGGGTTAAATACAAATACATCAATATGAGGACAAGGGTCACCACACATCCCAGAAGAGTGGTGTAGCCTGTGTTGAACGGCTCCTCCGTGGCACGCTGGGCTACCACTGTTAAATTCACTTCTCGTGACTCATTGATCATCCTCGCGTTATCCACAGCAGTGCACTGGTAGACCCCCGAATCTATAGACTGGGCAGCTACAATATCCAAGCTCCCGTCCTGATTGAGACGTAGAGATCCATTCTGGATCAGCTGAGAGATGTTTTCTTGATGAGGAATGATCCAGCTGTAAGACAGGTCTTCCCCGTTTAATGTCCCGGTGCAGTCCAGTCTCACTTGTTCACCCTCGTAAACAACTTTATCAGCCTTTGGAGATATCAGGGATATCATCTTCCCGATGGTACAGTTCTCTAAGAAGTGTGAAGAGCGCAGAAAATTAATTGGGATTTGAGGCTCGCCGTACATCAGACACTTGTAGTCATCCTTGTAGTCGTTCACGCTTGGATATCCCTTCTGCTCCCAGTGCCAAAACATACGGTACATAGAGCAGTCGCACTCCAGACTGTTGTTGTGCAGGAACAGGCCTCTTTGCACTGCAGCCGGCAACACCACAATGTCATCCATAGGCAAACGAAACAGGCGGTTTGAGGAGAGGTCCAGTGTAACCAGATTGGGGTGGCTGTGCTTACGAATCGAGAAGAACGGGAAATCTGTGATCTGGTTGAGGCTGAAGTAAGCCTTCCTGAGACTGCCGAGCCCCATTAGGGTGTTGCTCTCCACGCGGGTAAGACGATTGTTGTAGAGCAACAGCATCTCCAAGGCTGGCAGGTCCTGGAAGTGATGCTTCCCCACCACCTGCAACTTGTTGGAAGAGAGGTCCAGGTATCGAAGACTGCTGATGTTATGGAAAGCTCCCGGGCTGAGCAAGGAGATGCGGTTATGGGACATATGCAAAGCGTGCAGCCTTGGGAGCCCGTAGAAGCTGCCGCCTGCCAGCCACGTTAGTCTGTTATAACTGAGGTCCAGGACAGAAGTTGTGAATGGAAGCGGGTTGGGGAATCTATCCAGACCCAAGGAGCCACAGTTCAGTATGTCAGATATGCACAGGCAGCCTTGAGGACAAATAGCCCCCGAGAGCCGAACCAAGAGCGAGATCAAAACCACACGAGATGCTGAAGTCATTCTTTTGGTTGCACATAAACAGGATTACACTAGGAACAGCGCCAGTGCCGTTGATACAGAAAGCTCTCTGCTTTTAAATCCTGGAAAGGTCATTTTACATCTGTCATGCCTTCCAATATTTCACAGATGGCCATCTAATTTCCTGTGTACCATGCAGATGGGCAGTTATCTGGGGCAGGGACCGGACTAAGAATAAAACAGAATGCAGTTACTACATGTATTTAAAATCGATGGTTAACCTACTCTATGAGCACAACATACACGGGCAAGCCTACCAGAAAAGTTGCTCAGAACCTTCTTAGATCCGGTTCCTCTGTTCTGACTTTGCTGCAACAATCCATGGTTAGAAGTTGTTCAGACAGATTATGACTTGAAAGCATCCAGAAAGCGTTTTCCAGTAAGTTTATATATATATATATCCCCTAAAACGAAACTCGCACCTTTCCCAGTTTCTCCTGAGGCTGAGCACCCCTTGTTGTTTCCAGAGTGTCCTTTCATTGAGTGATGAGCCCACAGAGCGCAGCACTAATCTCTTCCCATCCTTGCCTCTGCTTCCTATTCAAAGCACCGCCTCATGTCTCTCCCTCTCACGCTGTGATCATTCCCAATACGACTCTCTCTTTCTATCTTTCCCTCACCCTCTCTTTCTTTCTCCAATTGTTTGGTTCCTTTAATCCCCTCTGGATTTGTCTTTTCCGTTTTATCCCCCCCCCCACACACACAGCATATCTCTTAACAGGATTGTGGATGCTGTGTGTCTTACATTTCATGAAAATCATCAAAACATTTGGACTTGGATGAGAGGGATTTTTTTTGTATAGCATGAGGTACTAGTCAGCTTTAGAAACCACAGCTTTGACTCCCCCTCATCTCCACTGCCAGGCACTGGCAGCTGTTGTCGGTTGTCTTGGTCATGGTGGTCCTGAGGGAGCTGACTGCTGTCACACTGAATTGGTCTTGGCTTGTTTGTGCTTCTCCAGGTGCCTTTGGCACAGTCTCGTCATCTAGTACATCTGAATGGTAGTATCGATATGTTAATCCTTTTGCAGCAGTACCAGATTTATTTGATTAGATGAACTTGTCCGTCTATCCATCTCATGGATCGCTTAGCTAGGGACAACCTTATAGCTCTAATTTTTAATATAATCACCGAATTACATGCACCTTCAGTTCATTTGTCCAGGCTTTTTAGTGAAACTGGATGGGTACAAAATGACCCCATGCAAGCATAATGTTTTGGAATATAATGGATCTTGGAGTCACGGCAAGATAATCAGTCACAGCATGTGTGACAAATCTGAAAGTGTGAATTAGGATGTTTGTTTTCTGTTAGGGTGGCATCTCTTCAGAAACACTGACACATGGCATAGATAGCTGGCAGCAGTCACACTGACAGAAGCACAGAGTACTCCCACACACAAGACCAAACCCACTGATGTGTCTTACAGTATTCCAGAAAATGACTGGAGACAGCTTTGCACAGTAGATCTACTCCAAACTCACAGGATGTGGGCTCATGAAATGCTGAATGTGTGGGGAAATTGACTGAAAGGGAGAAGCACTGAATTCCGTTACATATTCTGTATTCTGTAACGGAAAGAAACATTTCATATAGTCTAAATAATTCTCAAATCGATGCTTCACTGACCTTTCAAATCCAAGTCTTTGTGAAAGACGTTAGCCAGTTTTAGAAAAATATATATTTCTGGTGTCAAATCCCACTCACATAAATGGAAACGTACGTTTGAGTAAAAGTAAAAATTGGTTTAAATGTGCGCTTCTGAACAAAAGCGGAGGTCAGTTTTTTGTTTGTTTGTTTGTTTTTTTGGAGTGTATTGTCCAGGTCCTTTTTGCAGTGTTTTACTTTGTGTGTGTGTTTATTTTAACATTTTAACATTTTTATAAACGTATTTTATTATTTAATATAATTGAATTACAAAGTTGTTGAAGCCAAATAGCTAGGTTATTCATATAAGCAACCAGTAGATGGAAGCACTTGCATATATGATAAACCCACTGAATGTCAGCCCAGTGTTTTTGTGTTGAATGGACTAGTTGTACATTTCCAGGAAATGCTTTTTTTTCTTGTAGTGGTTTTGTATGTTGGTTTTATACATAACTTGCCAATTTGTAAATTTGATAGCCAAGCTTTAGGCTATGTTTTAAAAAAGACAATAAAAGCATATATATATATATATATATATATATATATATATATATATTAGTGTGTGTGTACACTATATTTAATATGTAAATATAAATATACACACATATATTATATATTTGGAAAATGTTTACATGCATAAATGTATATTCATATAATTAACATTAAATGTAAATATATTTAATATATAAACATAACAAATTTTCTTTTGTGTATGTATATGTGTGTATGTGTATATGTGTGTGTGTGTGTGTGTGTATGTACAGTACACACATATAGGCTATCGCAATTAATCATTTGACAGCAAACACACACACACACACACACACACGTACATACAATATTCTTTCTTTCTGCTTATACGTTTAATTGTCTATATGCTATACATTATGTTATGAAATAGAGCTTTTTTTATTTACATGTATAAATGTATGTTCATATAAATAATATTATATATAAATATTATATATGCATTATACACATATAGCTCTATTATGTAAAGAAACACATTTTGGATGCAATCGATATCACAAACACACACACACACACACTCATTTTTGATCCTGCTTGTATGTTTATTTATCTATAAACACAGCTTTGTAGACACTGGTATATTTTTCTCTTTGTTTCATGCTTTTTTGGTGTGTGTTTGATGTTTGTGTTGGCCTGTCAGGGCAGTGGTTGAGACGTTCGACTCAAGCATTAATTTCTTCCTGATGACCTCCTGTCTTCAGCGGTGAACTCACACAGAGTGTCTGCAGAGGTGATCGATTGGAGACAACAGCCAGTAATTCCTCCCCAGGAAAATGTGCAAATGAGATCAATCGATCGAGTTGACCAAGGATGCAGCGAGGAGAGTCATAATTAGTTACACTTGATAGTGTGTGTTGATGTCTGTGAGTGTGGTCTTTGTTAGTGCTGTTCTTCAGAGTGATTGGAGGTCTATTCACTGCATTCAATATCATGCTTGTACAATCAATTAGCAGGGCAACAGAGACTATTTACTTTCTTCTTTTGAAATGTCTTTTACATAATGCTTATGAATTACAATTAACATTTGCAACATTTCTTATAGGTGGATGGATCAAATACTTTAGCAACCTGTTTTTTTTCTGTACATGCAGCTTTGTTCGTACAAATACAAACTTTAACTCCTTACCCCAATGTGTGTTTTGCTCATTAATTGTCTTTGTGGTAGTCAGAGATTTCTCATTACATGCTAAATGGGGTGCTGTTGCATAATTAGCCCACATCTAAAGCGTAGTACAACTTGCTTTTAGGCTTGTTGTGCTCTTGCCTAATGACTCGAAAATAATGTGAAGGTTTATATTATCCTCCTATTTCCAAGGCCCATGACTGATTTATCTGTTTTGCTCTTAATTAAGTAGCACTTTGCTTGTGGTTGCATACATGGATGATTATTTGTAAAAAACAAATTTGCATACTTTAATGTACCCTCAACTAGGAAGGTTACACAGTGAATACAGCACACACTCACACACAACCAGTAGAGTGTGACACCATAAATTGTATCATTCTATTTTTTGTGGCTATGAACCTATCCTAAAAATTACCCATTGAAGTAAAATGTGTGACTATATTACAGAATACCAAAAGAGGGCAGTAGTGTTACAAAATGACAGCTTGCATCGATACACTTCGTTAGTTAGGCTGTCACTCATAGCAGCCCCATAACCCATGTCATTTGTTATAATAGTGGGAGCATGCTAGGCACAGGAGGGTTCGAGGGAGGATCGCAACAGGATCACCAGTTCTTCATTCTATATCACGCATTCTAATGGCAACACGTGTTTCTTTTCTTATGCTTCACGAGCACAGAGAGACTGGGACGATGAGGGTAAAACAGAACACAAACTGACACGTACTCGCGAATGAATTTTAGTGTTTTTATTAAACGTCCACTGAACTAACGAGCCATTGTAAAGTCATTGCAGATAATAACAAGATTATTTAAAGTGGCATAACCAATCTTGAGAAGACTTTGAAGTTCTATAAAAAGCTGTAAGATAAATCTATACTTGTTGTTTACCTTGTATTGTAGTTCTGTGTCGAAGTAACTGGGAGGTGCGAAATGTATCCAACATGCAGACAGCGCGTGTGAGCATTCAGGGGAGGGCGAAGAAAGTGATGCTGAGCCAATGGAGATACTCATGCGAAGAGCATCTGTCCTAAACCCAAACTAACCGCTGGCATAACGCTACTGTCTCCGGTGTGAGAGGCTCGTCGAGGTGATAATCTGACTGAAGTTTGAGGAAACTCGCTCTTATTCGCTGACTTTGGGAGATTCGCTGGAGCAGGACAAAACGTGAAGGTAATAATACGCACGAGAAGCTTATTATTGAAAGTTTGCCGTGTTATTTTGCATATGCGCGAGACGCATGGTTGTATGCTGACTGCAGTTTGTGCATGTTTCTGAGATGGTCTACCAATAGCATAATAGTCTGCATTTCGATATGAAGAAAACACGTTTAAACGATATTCATTTAATTTCTATTATAATTTACGTGAAATTTTTCGCCGTCACGTGAAAAACGTATCAAATGGAAATCATAGTCGAGGTTTAGGCGTTTGAATGTTTGGTTAAAGCGAGTGTATTGATTCAGTCTTGATTTCTGAACGATTTGGATGATGTAGTATGTACTATTTTTTTATATAGCCTAAATGAATATTTTGGAGTTCACGACTGGGTAAGGCGGTCTTCTGCTCATTTTTTTCATGTGTTTTCACGGGTTTTGGAGATGCTGTTCCGCATTAGATCAGCACTGCACAACCCCCAGCTGTTATGATGCTCAACTGCTCCATTCTCCCAAAGGTTTGTTAAGAGATTGGCCATTTCTATTATGGAGAATGGTTATTTAGTGAAGGCAGCTAACTTTATTATTTGCTTGATTAAACAAATCCAATAACAAGAAGTGCAATGTAGCTATAATCTCGCTTAATTTAATCACCTGTTGCTTTACTGTTCTCTTTCATCTCAGACCGCATTGTAAATTTGGGACTAATGTTTTAGCAAAACCATTTTACAAGCTCACAGTAATAAAGACCATGGTTGTTCCCTTCATCTTTTATGTTCACAGTCTGTGTAACCTGTTTTCAGATGTAATTTCCATTGACTTCAGCTGAGTTTTTTTTTTTTTTTTTGAGGGTTACAGTTGTTCATTTTTGTAGAAATTTTAAAGAGAGAGTTCACCTAAAAATAATGAAACAACTGTCATCATTTACTCACACATTTTTTTTTCTAAACTGTATGACAAAAAAGGGGGATATTTTGAAAAATCAATGTTTTCCTATACAATGAAAGCCAGAATATCTTCTATTGTTTTCCACAAAAAGAAAGTCATGCAGCTTTGGAATGATATGAAGGTGAATGGATGATGACAGAATTAGTATATTTGGGTGAACAATATTAGCAGTAATTTCAAAAAGTAATACATTTAATGATGGTTTATGTTATTTGCTATTTGTATTTGAAGTGATGTTTTGAATTGGTCATGGCCGATGCTTTGATTAAAGGTAATGTGAGCAAAAATATCTTAATATAACATACTGAAAAACATTTACATTTTGACCAGGAACATGCTTTTAAATGTAAATACTGTTTTAATTTGTCAGTACATAGGCTAGGGTTATCTCCAGTAAATTAGGACAATTTTTTTGGCCTTTGAAATGACTGGAAAAATGTCACAGTTATGAGAATGTCCGCCGAATAAAAGTAAGAATTCGGAATAACTGAAAAAGTGATATGCTAATATGGTTGTTTCAATATATCTGAATTTGTATTAATTCCTACTGTATCTCTCAAATTTTTTAGTTTGACCACTCAGTTCTATGCAATTGTTAAGGTGACGATTTAAATGCATTGCTGCATCACACTAAACTCTTGCGCTTAATGATTTCGTCTCGTGCTTTTCCCCGGAGGTGGTAATTACTGCCTTGCATGTGGACGTGATAACCTTCGTCTGCTTGGCGATCATTTGCATAATCATTAGAAAAATTAACATGCACTTTTTCCCATTTACACCACAGGCTGATATGCAAGTGAATGCTTTGTCATCTGGTAATTAATGAGCAGTTTAATGAGTTGTGTGTGCTCCCAATAAATGCCGCCTTTGTGGCTCTCTGTAGTTTCTGGATTTAAGGGACTTGCCTCTTCGCCCCCTATTCAATGCGACCTGACACCAATTCTGCTAAATAACACAAAGTCCCCAGAAACTGAGAACTGGTAAGCCCTTTTAACCAGGAACCATGAAGAGAGATGCTTAAGGGCTGATTCACAGAAAGTAGAAAGCTGTATCTAGAAACTGCAGCCTGTGCAATGATCGTTTTAAGAAATGAATGAGGGAAAACTTGACTGATGAATGCAAATTAGCAAAGTGCCGTCAATCCTCCAAGCACCATCAGTTCACAGTTTCATTGTTACATAGATGTCAATCCATGTCCGAGTGCTGGGCAATTAACTGCCTCATCCAAGTCATTTAATTTCCATTGAGCAGGTTGGGTGAAGGGGGGCTTCGTCCTTCACAGTCTCTGTTATTTCAGCCCCTCACTGTGCTGTCAAACATCTGAGGTGACACGCAAATCAGAGATATTATAAAGGCACATGAAGTCAAAAGCCCCGTGTTTGAATCAAAGTGCAGATATGAAAAGAGAAAATGATTGTGCATGGATTTCCAATTACACTCACCTTGGTCTTTCCCTCTATTTACTTATGAAGGTTAGTCTCACATCTTCTCATATAAATATATATAACCAGAGGGAATTGTGAAGATGTTCTGTAGTGATGCTCTTCTCATTTGACGTATAAGAAAGGCCTGACTTCCTGTGAAGTGCTCTTTCACCACAGAGAAATGCTACGGTCACAGGAGATGGATGGCCTCTCAGTACACTCACTTAGCCAGCAGCCCTTCACAGTCCCTACACCCTACTGAGTTTACAACATTAATTATAGACTTGTTAATAGCTATCCAGAGAACATACTCACATTAATATGCTTTGAGTTTCACACCACCCACTCACACACCAACACACCTAAGCATACACAGACTGTTTGGCGAAAGGTTGGTTATCTGGCAACCGTGACTTTCATATATATGCAGAGAAAAGAAAGGACCACAGTATTATTGTACTCTAAAATAGCATTCATGTTTTTTCTTGAAAAGGTCAGTATCATCTAACACCCAGGTCACACAGACCAACATTTTTTTGGTGACTATACATTTAAGAGTTGATTTACCAATTTATTGCAAAATGCCCACTACAGACTTGCTTTTCTCTAAACTATCTCTTTTAATAAATTAATAATATGTATTATAGGATGTATTTAGCATTATATCATATATCACTCGTTCCCACAATTTTTAATCAAGTTACTTACCAACTTTTCTGAAGCTTTAACATTAATTAAAGGCCTCTTCAGCCAAAATAAATGAATAAAATACATAAAAAAATATGTAAAAATATTCATGAAAGTGTATGTTTCACATCAACACGCTCATCTTCTGCAAATTTTGTATCTCTTGTGGACTAAATAGCAAGTAGCCTAATTTCTATAAATTTTTGACACTTAATGAGTATAAAAGGTCGCAATTTCTCTTACTAGATTTTAACGCTTACTTTCTGTTGATTGTTCGAACTTGCAAAGAACATCTTTGTATTTTCTTAGTGGATTTTGCATGCACTTTAAGTTGTTGCTAACTTTACTGATAACTTAAAAAAGTCTAACATGGATAATGCTTATTTTTCTTATGTTTATACCTCATGAACCGACATCTAAAATTATCCAGCATATGGAGTTTTATCTACTATAAGCACTGAACCCATGCGTCAGATCTCTGCTTATAAAGAGTAATATAAGCTTAGTCCCTCGGATTCATATTAAAGATTGTGGAATGAGGATGTGTGTGTGTGTGTGTGTGTGAGTGAGGAGGATAATTCTAGAGGGGAATGAGGAGATAATATGAGAGCTGTTGTACAGGAAGCTGTCTTCAGTTCTGTGTCTCAAGTGGTCCTGATCATTTCACTGGACTGCAGATTAGTTCTTGATAAATCCTTTTCTCCTTGTTTGCCCTTCTCATAAAAAAGCTTTTTTTAAAGAAATTGCTCACTCAGACTTTGGCATCAGTTGAAGAAGAAACTAATCTAGTTTATACTACTTCTGGCATTGTGTATGGCAAATATTGTTGGCTCTTATGATCAATTGCTTGCGATGTTTCTCATTTGTAAGTCTCTTTGCATAAAAGTATCTGCTAAATGAATAAATGTAAGCTGGAAATAAAGAAAACAGTCAGTCAGGAGTCAGCTTTTCCCACCCCTTTATTAAAGAAAAGGATAGGACAAGTTAGCAGGTTTTATTAAATGCCACAGGTAGGTTGTTCTGTTTGAGGAGTTGTGTTGACACTTCCCAGGATTCAGATTTGAAAGGTGCATTCAGTAGTTTGTTGCTAATTTAGAAAGTTTTATACATTAAGAAATAAATTGTGTTTATGTGAAGTTTCATCTGCAGCTCATAGATCGTACTGATTTAACACCACTGTGGTATCGATATTTACAGTACATGACAGCTACTGAATTGACTGAAAATCAGCTCCCTCAAGGTTCATAAGAGTGAATTGAATTGAATTAGGCACTCTAAAGGATGACATAAAGAACGTTTCACTGAATTAACATAGCAGATGACCTCATTGGTCCAACAACAAAATCTTGGGCACTTATGTAACCATCTCAAATCTTCATCAAACATAGTCCATAAAGTAATAGAAGCAGGCCATGTGCTGTGTGTACATTATTACTAAATGTTGATATAAAACTTAAATGTGCACTTAAATATGAAATGTATTATTTCAAAGTAGCCTTACAGCAGTTGCACTACCATTTAAAAGTTTCTCACCAAGGCTGCATTTATTTTTAACATTTTAATATTGTTAATATTATTACAATTTAAAACAATTATTACAATTTAAAAGTATTTTTTTTTATTATAATGCTTTTTTAAATATATATTATAATGTCATTAATTCATTTGATGGTAAAACTGAATTCTCATTACTTTGCTCAGGGAACTGAATAGAGTATAAAGTAACTAAATGTATTTTATTTGGAATTTTTCAGTTTTATTTCAGTATAGCCTCGCATTTTGTTTCTTTACCTCAATTCAAAGGCAGGAATTCTAAAGCCTTCTTCATTTCAAGTCAGTTCTGAATGACACATAACCCTGTATTTATGCTGTTCATCTAAACCTGTGAAGGATTTATTTTATGTGTTATTGAATCCCAGAGATCATTTTAATTAAAGATACCCCAGCTCAATGTCCAGCTATAGCCACTCCAAAATATTTAAAAAGGGCAGTGTTCAAAAAGAAACGTCACCTTGAGCTTTCCGTGAAAAGCCAGGAAAGAAAGCAGAGGAAATGAAATGGCCATTTGCATGCAGCCCTGGATATGTGGAAATTTCAGTTTTCAGAAGTTTCACAGAAAAGGCTGCACAGACCTATAACATTTTATTTATGCTCTGTACTTATTCAGTCCTTCTGGGTGTGTGCACATTTCGAAATAGATTCAAACCCTTAATATCTGCTTTACCTCAGATGCTGGTGAAGTGATGAGACTGGAATCTAGTATACAGGGTGTGTCTTCCTACCTGTGGGAACATACTGTGCTCAAGTGAAGGGACGTTCACACTGACGGTGATCTGCAGAGACAGTGCAACTTCATTTTCACTGAGTCGGAGATTTAAGTGACAAGAGTGACAGAGACCGCTGGCGATTTAAGAAAACTGGGCAGAGTTCAACATCTTAGAAATCTGCAGTGATGTGATGTAGTAACAGTCAATGGATTATGTTGAGGTTTTTTTTAAATGTCTTTGTGTGTGTTTTTCGTTTTGGACCCCATTGCCATTCATTGTATGGCCAGTGCAAACATTCTTCAGAATATCTTCTTTGCAGAATAATAAAGACATACAGGTTTGAAACAACATGAGTAAATAATGAGAGAATTTTCATTTTTGGATTAACTATCTTTTCGAAACACCACAGATACAATACACTTTCCAAACAAAGCATCTCAATACAGTTTATGATGGGTTATTTTCTCTTTCTTCTGGCTGGCCTAGTTTCTTTTATCTCTTAAGAAATAGATAGTGAGGTCAAGGATCAGATAAAGTAGAAGATATCTTTTTCTCTCATTGTGGTGGGACAGTAAGATGAATGTGTGCAGGGCCCTTTAGGGTAGGCATTAGAATAACCTCTTCGGTCTTGTGAGACAGTTTGTTCTCGTTGCATAAATTTCCTGTATAATCATCACTTACTATTGTAGTGATGTGCATAATGGAGTTAAGAGATAATGATAGGTTTTACAGGCTGCAAGGAGAAGTTGTCTTTGAATTTGTGCCCTTCAGTGTGAGATTGTCACATTAGGAAGCGTTTACTGTGCAACATTACTAGATATGTTTGAGGAGCAGAGTAAGGTTTGCTTAAATTATGTCTTCAGTAATACAGTGACCACAGTTTTTACAGGAGCATTTGCTGTGTTTTTCCCATGTCCATATAGACTTCATCTTCAGAAAGAACCATAAACCAAGTTCTTAAATGAATCACAATACTTTGATTTGAAACTAAATCTATATCAGATTTAGTATATATCCAAGTTCACACAGCTTGAATTGATGCATTCAAATGAGTACACATGTTTTATGCAGGTTATGCACACTAGAAGATCTAACAGCTGGATTCTTCTGTTTACAAAGTTTGTTGCTTTAAACGCGTATTAGACGCGTATTATTGGAAGGCTTGTTTAAAAATGTGTGTTTGCTGAATGCTGAATAAATAAGGTATTATAGCATTTTCCTTTGAATTATTAGAGAAAACAAAGGCTGTGTGTCCAAGCTCAGAGGTTTTGTTCTTTGTACTTTCAAAATGAAAGTGAACACTTATAAGCTGAAAAAAGGTCCAATGCTGATAATTAAAAATGCTAAATATTAACAACAGATTGACTGATACAATGGTTAATCACTAAAATTATTTTCTAATTTTTTGAGTAGTTGGAATGTGAAATTTCCGGTAAATTTCTGAAATATTCCAGGATTTTTTGTGAAGTTTCTGAAAATTTTCCACCCCTATTGCAACCCTAGTATTAAGTAACACTTAACACTTATCCTGGTTTGCTTGCTGCAGCTGCACTTACTCTTAAGGATTCATGAGTAGTGTAGTTTTTCAGCTGGAATTTCCACTGTAGCGATTGGAATGTGATTTTTCCTAAATAAAGTTACAATTATTTGTTAAATCACTTTAAATATCTTTTTTATTTTATTTTGCCATGAGCAAAACAACTTAATAGCTGTATAAAAATGCAGTGTTTAGGTTTTTGGGGACAGAAAATATCATTAGCTCAGTTTAAAAATAAGTCAATCCAAAATGATGGAAAAAACAAGGTTGTATATAGATGATCCTGCCTTTGCTGTTAGACTAGTAGAGATGTTGAGCGGTGAGGCAGTAAATCGTTTGATTAGCTGATTCACCAAGGGAATCCCAGAACATATTTGCTGCGGTTTTAACACACATGCACACACACACACACACACACACACACACTCACTCACTCATACTCTCTTGCAATGATTCTTTCATTCTCTGCATCCCCAGGCCATTATATCTCAATTTTTGTTTATTTTACCTTATGCTCTGTTTACCTAGTTCTCCCCTGCTGACTGCTTCTGTTTCCTTTATTTTTAGTACTCTTTCACAGCTTTTTCAAAAAACCTTGTACTGTACATTAGGAATGAAGCAGTTTATGTTATGTCTGCATAATATTTGCCTGAACTATGAATAGACTTGCATCAAACAATCTTATATTTACAGGCTGCCTTTGCATCTGACATTAAAGAAGAAATTATAGGGACAGTTGACCCAAAAATAAAAATTCTGTAATGAATTACTCGCCCTCATGTCGTTCCAAAACCATAAGCCATCTCATAGCTTTCTGAACCTGCATAGTCAGTGATGTAACTGAAATATTCCCACATCCAGAAACGTATAAATGTCAGAACGAAGCTCTTTTTTGGGTTTGGAAAGACATGAAGGTGATTAATTAATGACAGATGTAAATTTTTGGGTCAGCTATCGTTTTAATACAGTGAGTATGTTTCATGCCTTTGAGCATGTGTCTAAGTGTTACTTTGCTGTTTTGAACACATCCTGCATGCTGCATGATCTCCAGTGCCCCACCATCTTCCTCGGAAACTCTCATGCAGAAGTAATCATGTTTTTGCGCCAAAGGCTAAACGCCTGAGAAATGCGGGGGCTCCTGTGATCGATGACTGTCAATGGCAGCGTGGAGGCAGAGACTGACGTGAAGCAGGAGAGGATGGTAGAGAAGGGAAACAAAGGACCAGTATTGCATGTACATGTGGTTGGAGTGAACACATGCGATAGAAGGCATGAAAAATTCAGACTGTGATGGGATGATGGGAACAGATAAAGAAAATGCACTCTTTAAGCCCGGATCAATGGTGAAGTTGTGGGATTAAGGCTGATCTGCCTTCTAAATGTTATCTGAAGCTCAGGCACGGACTTGAACCCATCTTTAAGAGAGAATAATGCCTCTGTGTCTCTTCCAGCGCAGACAGAGTGAAGACAGAGCCAGAAGTCTTACCGAGCAGACATGGAGGCTCTACTCAAACCAAGAACTGTTTGTACAGAATGCTTGATTTCTCCAATAGTATGTTTCTGGAAAACTGTCAGCCTTGCCCAAGGCCAGTCCGTCTTTTTCATTCAGTACTGTGTTGATCAGGGATCAGGGCTGCGTTCTCCGAAACCACCTTAACGCTACGTCGTTCTTAAGTTGTGCCTTAAGACGTACCTTATCTTTAGCGTGTGTTTTCCGAAACCTTCTTAGTTAAGTATACCTTCTGTAAGTCATTCGTTCGTAAGGTTGGTCTGGAGCGCTCTTA
>JAUCMS010000050.1:8714040-8725038 GCA_032357445.1 Enteromius radiatus | reverse complement strand
ATAACTGTAGTTAAGGTGTACCTTTTGAGTCTTCGTAGCGCGCTAAGAGACAACGTTATCGGAGAACGCAGCCCAGAATGTTTCATTTTACGATTTGACTCCTTTCCTGCTTTGCAATTGTAATTTATCCTATTAATTACGCATCATAATGAATGAACATTTCCATAGGATTCCCTACAGGTTGTGTTCTCCAACACATAACAGCACTGTAATCTGTCATGACTCATGGCCTTCAGAGCTCACAGGTTTAATAAGGGAAAGAATCTTTTTGTTTGTTTGTTTGTTTGTTTTTGCCTTTTACAGTTCACACACAAGTGCTCTACAAGGACACAAACATCCTTGCAGTGTAAAGGAGGGAAATGAAACAGAAGATACGAGCACTATGCTGTTTTTTTCCCTTGCTGACATTCTTTTTCCTTTTATCATCAAGACTCATCCATAAGCCTGCCATTTGTTAAATTAATGCACATAGTCTCATTGCAAAAATCAGTTCTTATTAGAATTTTGTCTTGTTTTCTAATAACAGTGTGTTAATCTCTTCAAAACAAGACTATTTACATAAACCAGTTTGCATAAGATATTAAGATTTGATATATCAACGTTGATTTGTTAATTCTTAACAAATGATGTTCCAAGGATGTTTAGATATTTTTAAGGGGAAAACAAAATGAAAATACCCACTAAGGAAATTATTTTTGCTTTTTAATTGAGCATTGATCACTGTATTTGATTTCTCTCTTTGATTTCATTAAATGTGTTTTTTTTTTTATTTTAGAAACCTTAACGGCTCTCTGTGCATGTGGTTTTGCTGTGTGCTCTGAGGATTCAGAAGCCTCTTACTGTCTGAAATTGAGAAATGTGCCAAAATGAAGACTGCACCTGTCTCAGGGTCTCTCATGGTTGCTATCTGATGGAAGAAATAAGTAGAAAAACTGCTTTTCCTGCTTCAGTAGAATGCAACACCCTTAAAAAAAAAACACAAGTTTCTCTCAAATCGTGCCTTTTTAGGGCTCTGGGTCTAAATACAGCTCACCTTAAGTTAGTGTGCAGAAGTGAGTGCAGAAATTTCTCCCTGTGAGCACACACTTCATAGAAAATCAATTTCATAGGTTAGGACACCATTACCGCCGGGTCCAAAAGGGTTTTTTAAAAACATAATAGCACAAGTGAATTCACTCACTGGGGAGGAAAAAGATGCTTAGACATGCCATAGTCTGCTATTGAAAGTTTTTAACTATAAGCACAGACTTATATGCTTCTAGTTTTGTTGCCATCTGCGTTTTGTAGCCTCAATACGATTCTTTATACAAGACATGATGTCTCTGCCTAATTATAAATAGGAGTCCTTCCAAAAACGCAACATAAACATCTGTTTCTCTTCTTCTTGGCTTTCTGCCTCTTTCTCCCTCTTTTTATTCCCTTTATCATTCTTCCAGTACTTAGTTTCGTTTATTGTAACTTCCTCTGTGTTTTCTAGGCAGTGCAGACAGAAGCTGATGTTTATCCCATGGATCTACTGGACAGCACATACCCGTGACAACATCCCACAAATCCCAGGAGACGCTTTCTTCAATGTGGTCCAAAGTCTACAGCAAGGAAACTAGAGCTTAAAGAGCTGGGATTTACCCATGGTCCTGACATCATCTATAGGAAATGAGATCTATGCGGCTGTCCTTTCTCTCTACATGGACAAAAAGTCAAGGAAGGTGTACTGAAAGCTGACGGACAGGATTAATTTTACTTACAAAACTTCCCCTTTATCTTTAAACCCAAAGAAGAGCCTGATGGTGTCGTATGATACGGACTAATTGTACTGAGTAAGAGCGCCCAGCGGCAGCACTTTGGCTCCAGATGAAACTGATGTTTTTCTGCATATTTTTTAGTCAGTCTGGAGCCGTCTGTGTGTCATAGCATGTGGCTTGGGTTCAACATCCACAGCATCTTAATTACACAGCCGAACCGATTTAGACCACAGAGGAAGCATCTCTACATCTGGAGATACGCTGCCGTTTTCTAGAAGGATGCGCAGACACATCTGATCTGCTTTCCTCACATTTTTTGGTACCTATGCGATTTCCTAAAAGAAGCCCAAGAGATCCCGCTCTCTTTCACACTTGCACCTAGTAAGTTTTTTAGTGTAATGTCTGTAACATTTCTAGTGCTTCTCTTTCAGGGCCGATGGTCCCTCCAGATGCAGTGACCTTTGGAGAGGGCCAGACTGCTGCTCAGTGGCCAAACACCTTCACACACACACACAGACACGTACATCTACCCTTGAGCCCCTGGCAATAAATAGTGAATGGTAAATGTCAGCGCTCTGGCCATTGAATTATACGGTCTATTTGAATTAGTGTAAGAGCGGATCAGATGAGCACCAGAAGCTCCACCAGCAGCTTGCCTTCGTCCACACTTCAGCTTTGGGCATGCTGGGAATTTTCTCTTTGATTAGGGGGATTTATATTGTCTTTTATCTTGTGCTTGCTCTGTTACTGTCTCTCTTCTCCTGTTCCTTGCAGCAGCAGCCATGAGGGTCACACCGACACATTTGGCAGGACTACAGAGCGGCGTTCCACGTGGATAAATTAGTTTATTTTGCATCGGGGTTACACATTCTTGCCATATATTTTTACAACCCGCACAGCCCGTGCAACACGACAGGAAAGACTTAAAAGGGCCTGATGCACCTTTTAAGAGCAGCAACAAAAATGAATAAATCATCAAGAGGGAGTGAGGGCTAGTTCTTCACAGAAAGCACTGAAGGAAACGCTCTCCCCCCCACCACTACCACCAGCACGAGAGGTCTCTGGCAGACTGACAGTTGCAGCCTCTCCTCCTCTCTAGCCTGGTGTATCGTTGATGCATTTGCCTTGAGTTTGGCGTTCCTCTGCCCTCCCCCTCCGTGCCTGTGTCATGCTCTGTTGCCGGCGTGCCGTCCTGGAGCCATGCCCATCCCTGAGATGGCTTTGAGCCCGGTGAAGTCTCTATACTGGGAGGTGTTCCCCTCCATGGCCACGCAGCGGGTGTACTGCACGCCTGTGCTCTGGGCCGGACACCTCTATGTGCTGGGGGGCTGCAGTGAGAACGGCCTTCCTCTGGACTCGGTCGAGGTGTTGGATCTGGAGAGCCAGCGCTGGTGCGAGCTGCCTCCTCTCCCCACTGCTCGGGCAGGGGCATCCGCCGTGGTCGTTGGAGAGCAGCTGATGGTCATGGGAGGCATGGACGCGCAGCAGAGCCCGCTGGCCTCTGTGGAAGTGTATCACCCTGATGAGGGCAAGTGGGAGAGGAAGACGGGACTGGGGCAGCCCTCCATGGGGATCACCACGCTGGAGAAAGGTAAGAACAGTGTTTCCTTTGCTGACAAGACTTCACTGGTCAGTTGTTTTTCTTTGTCACAGTGAAAAAAGTTTTCCCAATTAAAAATAAAGTCTAAAAACATGTTTTCAGAGAATATGCCCTTAATTATGCTTATTTTTCTTATCCTGGTGTCGAATTAGGCTTGAACCTCACTAAATATTGTTTGTTTATGTCTAATTTGACAATGGGGTAAGAAAAATAAACTTAACTAATTGCATGTTCTCTGAAAATAAGTCTTAATATTTTTTGCAGTTTTGCTTCTGTGGTTAATGAGAAGTAAGAGTGTCCATGATAAAAGAAAAGTGTTATAGTTTCTACACCATACCTTTATTCCATTTGAGCATATGCATACTATTGATATATATCCATATATATTTTTCAAGAAAAACACATTTTTACAATCATCAATTAATTATTTTTCTGGAGAGGCACACCACAATCTGATCCAATCACAATCACAATCTGATCTAACCTAATCAATCATCTATTATTTTAATGTTTTTAAAATAATATCTAATTGATCTTGACACACAGTCACGAGGGTCTCAGTAATCTCTCTTGTGATGTCATTTCCTGTATAGTTATTTCGGAATGCTAGTTGCACCGCTTGCTTATTTTACAGGCAAACATTTTCAAATATTAATACTGAAGCAGTTTAAAATATAATAAATAAACAAATAAAAATTAAAAACTATTACAAAATATTTGTAAAAAATGTCATTCTTGGATCACCCTAATAATTTTTACTTTATGCTCCACAACTTTTAAATGGAAATGTAAAAAATTCTAATCATACATGCATATATTCTTTGTATGCTTGAGTTGCATTTAATTATTATACATTTTTAAATAATAAAAAAAAAATGTCATATCCACTTTTTTTAAGGATGTTTAGCCTAGAAAAACAAGTCATTCAAGTACTTCATACCTAAATCACTGTCTTGTCACTCTCAGAGTATGAATATCTGTCGCTCTAAGGCTAAACAGTCATTATTTGGTTCTCAAACATTAGGAAGCAGGAGTGTAGAAAGACATCAGACTGTAATTGGTGAAAACAAAGTTTGGTTCTTCTCTCTTCTTTCTGCTGCCTCCCGTCAGAGCACGATTAGCCGTATAATCTCGGCTGCTGTTATCTTTTCTACAATCACTGTGGTTGTAATGAATGTCTCTCGTAGCCTGCGCCTCTAGAGTGCTCCGGAAAAACCAGCTCCAAATCAAGGCATCAGTCATGCCATACTGTGACACAAAGCATTACACTGCAGAGAAAAGTCTCTCCCTCCTCTTTAGCTTGTGTAGGTGTGTGTTCAGGTGACAGTTTATCCAGTTTGAGACCCCGAGGAAGAGTGTTTATTCACAGGGATTCGCTTCTGCTAAGCCGCATTCCAGCAGCTGAGCCGCATTCAGTCCTGGACTCAGTTCTGTGGATCCGTTTTAAAGCTTTCAGCAAGCTGGCTAAAACAAGACATGTGCCAGAGAGAGCTCATAAGCCTCTGGCTGTTTAATGAATACTTTGGTCACGTCCGCAGAATTATAAATGGACTGTCTGTCTCATTTACCTACAGCAGCAGATCGTTTGAAATTAGCCTGTGAGCTGTGGTATAGGCGTTAGTCATAAAATAATAATATTGGGGATGTGAGAGTGACATCTTAAAGAGCCCATATTATAAATAGTCAATTTTTTCTAGGTCTGCTTATAAGGTTAGTCAAGTTAGTTCTTGCACCAATACACAATAAGCTTTATTTTGCACAAGCGTTTTCCACATTTGAAATTTTTTACTCCCACAATTTAGCTTTTTTTTTTTTGGAGATGGTCCTTTAAAAAGATTTTTTCTACTGTACCTCTATGTAAATGACCTCTAAATGATTGACTAACCTCTTGTACGTTAAAAGAGTAACACCATTTTATATGGTTTGCTGTCAGGTCCAATTGATATGAATTTGTTGCCACTTTTATATGTGAAAGAACATGAGCACGCTGGGGAAGGAGCTGCAGGATTGTGTACCATGTGCTTATCCATGTGCATTAGTGTGTTAATAATTATGCCTCTGTTGTTCAGTCTCCATAAAGTTAGAGTCTCTTGTGTTGCCTTTCAGGGTGCACATATCATACAAGAATAAAAATACCAGCATGATCCATGCCTTGCCTTATTAAAACAAGCGCATGCTAATTGCCATATGCCACCACCATGCGGCCTGATAAATTAAACTTGAAAGATATTATTATACAGCTTTCTGGAGTAGTTGTTTCTTACTGGTCATATATTGTATGATAAGTGTATGACCTAATGTGCTATGCTGTAGTGTTATGCTTTCTTTCACATTTTAAAATTATTTTCTTTTTAGTACATTAAGGGGAAAAAAAAATATTCACCTGTCAATTTTGAGATTATAAAACATCCAACAGACACTGTTCATTGTTTTTTTTTTTTATAGCACTTTATCTATTTGTATCAATATATTTCAATAACAATACATATTTAAAGGCTACACTAAGCCATATATCTCATTTGTTCATGTAGAATTTGCTTGATAATATACAACATTTTATTTCCCCCAAAAACTGTCAAAATGGATTGTTTTCTGTCTGTTCAAAGTATTTTCTGATTTATGGAGCGACTAAATGAGATACCCAAAATTCCCTCTGTGAAAACGTTTGACTCTAATATGTCAAAAAAGAATTTTAAATATGACTTCATTCAGTTTTTAGATGTTTGCTCTAGAAATGTGTGCAAATGAGTGCATATTTCATTAAATAATGTCTCATTTGCATATTTAAACTTGTTTGCAACTTGTTTGAAAAAATGTTTGCAATTTCCATTGTAATCAATCAACTAAATAAGTAAGGTGATAACTATTAGGTAATTGTTTTACCCTATTCACCTCCAGTGTCTTGCTTATTTTAACTTGGCAAGTGACCATGTAATATCATAATTTAATGATTTTGTCTTTATTGCAACACACAGTGGTCAGGACTTTTTTTGAAGGGGTTTATTTTCTGACTCAAGCTGTTGTGAGATCTGTCTAACTTACCAGATTGCTCCTGACACAACGTTTCTTTCATTTTCGACTGGCACTCTATATCACATCATCTTCTCCTATCAGTTTATCATCATAATACATCATGTCCTTTTGTGTGACTGAAAGCATTAAGGTCCTGAAACAGGCCGTATGAAGCCATAATTCTGTTTCCAGGCTTTAGTATCAAAGACCTCTCTCTTTCTCTTTTTCTGTCAGTGGTGCTTGTTCTCTTTGATATCCTTCACGTCATCTTTGGGGCAAATTGCTTTGAGGGTCCAATCTGTATTTGTATGGCTTTGAAATCCCATTTTCCTTTGCACCTCTTTGGATTATCTGACACGTTCTGTATCCGAATATCAATCAGGGTCTGAGCCAAACCATCTGGATTTTGTAAATAAGACATCCCATAATGAATTTGGTCTCAGTCATAAGAAGGAAGGATTTTGTTTAGCTGATGTTGTTTGTGATAAAGACAGTAATAGAGACTGAAGCTTGAGAAGTGCAGCTGTGGCTGGTCAGAACCACAGAAGTCCTCATATCTTTGCGGTTCAACGTGAATGTTTTGATGTGGGCTTTTATCTGGTGTGAAGTGTGAGTGTGTGCTGCGAGCGTGAGCACTGTCAGAATCATGCTGACCTGTTTGTCACTTGGAGTGAATGGCTATTTAGGCAGACAAGGTCTTTTTGATTTCAGACTTCTAACTCTGAGGGAACAGAGTGTCTCTCCAGCACTCTGGAGGAAACACGGCTGTCAGCTAGGGTTGCCAACCTTAAGATACGATCCAATCCAATTCATGATGCAGTTTTTTCTCAAGTTTTTGTGTTTAGCTCCTAAAAACTAGCTAGCTAGAGAACACTTTGGTATTTAAGTCTGCGTTGTAAATGACAGAAACAAATGTGAAAAACAAACAGGTTTTCTGCAAGTTGGGTAGAGAAAGCAGTTACATTTGCTGTGTGTTACACACACATACACTGTATTGAAATTTAGGGTTGAATTTTTGAATTTGAATTTTCGGCATTCTTTAGTGTCACATGATCCAGAAATGATTCTGTTATGAACAATGTTATTTAAAAAAATGTGTGTATGCACATACATAAGAAATTGTAATGATATTGAAATCTGCACTGTTTTGTATGACATAAGGAAGGAATCTGAACCATAGTTCTGATTCTTTCTTATAGTTTTTGATCTGTCATCCATCCCTATATAATTTTTAGTAATTAAAAATAAATAAAAAAGTTTTTCTTTACACATTTTTCATACATTTTATTTTTGTTTCCAATATGGTCAGTTGCTACCTTCCACATACAACAGTTCACATACATCTCAAAGAGGATATATGGTATATATTAAGTTGTCCTGAAAATAAACTATCTGTTGTTTTCTTCTGCTTAAGTTAGCAACGCTGTGACAGTGGACTCTCTCGCTCTCTCTCTCTCTCTCTGGCTGCTGCTGTCTGTATCTCCCTCTCTACCATCCCTCTCACTTTCCTACCATCATTTGATAAAGAGAGCATTCTTGTTGCCAGGCAACAGGTGTGTAAATCTGCGTGTGTGTGTATGCGTTTGTGTGTGTGTGTTTGACCCAGAGACATTTTTAGAACGGAACAGGCTGAGTTGCAATGCCAATCCATGATTCACTCGCTGCTCTGCTACTCGCCTCTTTCTCTCTTCACAAGAGAGGCAGAGAGAAGTGCTTATTGCCCTTCTGCCCCCTTAATACCCATAATGCCCTCCGTGTTCATCAGATACACCACAGTAAGAGACTCTTCCAAACTGCTTGCACTCATAGTCCATCTGGCGATCCAACCGCTTGTCCTCTAGACACACTGGATCTACAGATATCTCTAGATTTCACGCTCACTTTCTTTTAAGCGAAGTACTTTGTTCAAATATAGTTTGAAAAAGCGCCTTAAAAGAAGCTTTTAGGTTGTACAGAAGCCCCTGGAGATGATTTAAAGTATTTCGGTGAATGTGTCTGCTGTAATCTTGGTGGACCCATTTGGTTTTTCCTGAAAGTGTGTGATTCAGGCTAAGTGAGCTTCATTCGGTAATTTATGCAAAAATGCAGTGAGAGTGCTGCTTCTTTAAAAGATAACTGTACAAGTAAGAATTGAGGTCAGCTCTTACAGTGTTCCTCATTATTGAGCGCTAAAAAAAACTGTAATAAAAAATATATCGTGCTCTAAGATTGTGTTAATGCTAAACAAAAGCAAATGTACTGAAGAAAATTTGCTTGGGGAATCTGCAGCTTGTCAAACATCAAACTATTAATAATTTCAACTAATTAAATTAGGAAAATAATGAGAAAATCAGATTTATGCCTATACTTTAAACACATAAATGCTGAGTGGTGTGCATTTGTATTATGCTGTGAAAATATACTTAAATTAGCATTTGCATTTTTAATAACTTTCAAAATATATATAATTGATGTGTATAATTACTTATATAAATTAATTATAGTTGGTTAACACACTCTGATTAAGGATGGGTGGATTGATGCTGTTTGTGTCAGTGGAAACACCTCAAATGAGCCCCGGTCCTCCTCTCTTTATAAATCTAGAACCTCTTATGTAATAAATTCTTGTTCATAAACATCTGTCATTGATTGAAAGCATATGCGATGGAAGCCAAGTAGACAAGACACATGAAATGTGTGCATCAACTCACTGAAGTGCCTGAGCGTTTGAAGTGCAGGTCTTGAGATTATGTCACATGGGGTAATGAATAATTATGAGGCCACGCCTTCACATAGGGTAAAGCTCTGCAGTCTCATGATTATTCATAAGACACTATAGTGCGTTCTCTGATGCTGATTTCTAATGGAAATAGCTCAAATTCCAAGAATAGCCATTCTTCTTACAATAAAAATGACATATCTTCATTAACTTTTAGGTGAGCAAAATCATTTTTTAAAATAATTGAATAGATTTTAAAATATGATTTATAATCAGCTTTATTTTTTAAAACAGTGGGGATTTTTAAATGAACAGTTTTCTATTATAAGACCTAAAACGCCACATCGGTGGCTGAATTGTTATTTTGGATTAGTTCATTTGCATAAACCATTCAAGTGATTCAGTTCACCTAAATGAATAAAAATGTAACACATTTTAGCAGAACATGGTTAACGTCTGCCTCAGCACATTCAGTTGTAAGGTTAAGTTAATTTAGTAGTTTGCCACATTTAATTAGTCCCCAAAACTGCTAACAATTTCTCCAAACTTTGTTTAATATATTTAACATGTTATAATAATAAATTAAATTCAAATGTATTTGTTTTTTTCATCAAAACCTTGTGAAAAAAAAAATAAACAGACTTGCTTTAACAAGTGTTTTTATAACTGCCTTATTGTTTTCTGTGGTTTTTGAGAATAAAGAAAAGTTTCACTCCTTATCCATATAAATGCAGATGAATTAGGGCCACAACTTGTTTGAACAGCACTATCTTTGACTTATGGTTAGCTGCATTTTAGTTTAGAGATAACATTTGATGTGTCCAAAAAGTGAAGCCTTTGAGTTTTGGATAAAAATATCTCATAAGTCAGCTGCATTGATTTTGTTCCAAGTTACAGTGCAGATAATGCCTTTTTGGAATGATATTACAGTATGTGAAGTGTAGATGTGCAGTGCATCTGATTTGGCCTTGTTAGCACATGTCTTAATGCAGCCCATGTTATGTGTAGGTGTGCAAGCTGCTGATAGAATGTTATTAGACTAGCATGTGTTTGTCATTTGGTTATCGCCACAGCCGTGAAGATGATGTCGTGTTTGTGTGTGCATGTGTTTGTGTGATCTCATTATATAAATTTGTCTGGGGAGTGAGCGGAGATGCAGATCACTATGGTAACACATCCATCTCTGCTTCACATAGGATCGAGACAGCTGTGCAAACAAACACACTTTAAACTCTCACATTTTCGAAAAACAAAAGTTTCACCTACTAATTCCGTCATTATTGGATGCGGTAACGTGCGACACAGATGGTGCTCAAAGAAAACAATGTAGCTTTTGCACATACACAGAGATGACAACCGCAAGCCTTCGTTACGTGCACACAATCTGAAATAAAAGACGCTGAAAGCATTAGTCCCTTCCTCGCTGCTATTGTGTTGGGGCTGTTTGATGTTGCTTTGCGACCTCTGTGTGCGGCACACGTTTGATCGCTGTGTGGTGTGCGGGCCACTTTCTTCTGAGGAAGCGTGAAGAATAGGGAAGGATACATACAACTGCTAATTTCCATCATGTCTCTCTTTCCCATTTCGCTTTCTTTCTGACACCTGTGTTGAGGTGCTGATCTAAATGCATCCTCAATCACTGTAGAGCTCATTAGTCTTTTCTGAAACCAGTCAACCTGTGTGTATGTGTGTGTGTGCGTGTCTGATGTTGATTGTATCTGAGTGTTTTTGAGTTTCATTCACCCCCAATACCTAAAAATATGATTTTAAATAGATTTCTTTCTGTATCGATTAGAGCTGTCAAACGATTAATCGCGATTAATTGCATCCAAAATAAAAGTTTTTCTTTCCATAATATATATGTTTATGCTGTTTATATTAAAACACACATGTACAGTATATATTTTGAAAGTATTTACATGTAAATGCATTTATATATTTATTTT
>JAUCMS010000050.1:8669290-8691570 GCA_032357445.1 Enteromius radiatus | reverse complement strand
TGCTGCACTTGCGAAATAAATTCATGTTTTCGCCTGAGCAACGTCAGGTGCACCTGTGCGACCGCAATTTTTTTTTTCAGTCGCACATTTAAAAATTTCGGTCGCATTTGCGACCAAATTGGTCGCACTCTGGAGCCCTGTTTTGGTACATATACTACGTATACTATTGATCAGTGTTATTAAATTATTATAGTTTTTAACAATTGATTTTAAGTGAGCATCAGTTGACAGAGATAGAAATTCTATAGAAGAATTCTAAATCAACATATATATATATATATATATATATATTTACTTATTTTAGTATTTATGACTGAAACCACTTTTAAATCTGTGATTTTAAATAATTTTTACACCTTTGAAAAAGCTAAGTTTTAGGTTTTAGAAGTAATTAAAACAGGAATGTTTTGACAATGAAGTTTCTAATCAAAGAAAAATGCTTGTGGCAGATGTTTGTGCAGGTGCTGGAGTGTAATAGATATCACTTTCAGTTAAAATGGCACGAATTCCCTCTTCAGCTCCCAGTAGACGCTGTCCTAGGTTACAGCAGCAATCAAGCAGTCGCTCTAATCAGCATTGTGTATCAAGTTTACTGGCCTGAAATGTATTTTTTGCATTATGAAATTTTAGAAATGCATAATTCCCCTCAATCATTATGAAATGATGAATTCTCCTCATATTTCTCACTTTGAGTGTATTTGAGGTAATAACATTGGCGCTTGTGCCATGAGACGTGAAGCCATCTGTCTGTTTCTGCTCGACTAACTCAACACCCTCTCCTGTATGCCACTGGAAAACATCTCTTAATGATGTAATCATACTGACGATTAACCCACTTCCCTGAAGAGCCTCTCACCCACTCAGCCCTGTGGGAAAGTTATTCAGTTTAAAGTCCATTTCAGCAAAAAGTGTGTGTGTGTGTGTAGAAAAGTGTGCAGGACATTTATTTGAGGGAAATGTCAAACAATTTTGAATAATTACATTTTTTATGTTTTTGAAAGAAGTCTCTTCTTGTATGGAAGCCCGTTTCCGCCACTGAATTAAAAATAAAAAAAGGTTATTGCGATTTTTTTTATCTCACAGTTCTGACTTATTTTCTCAGAATTGTGAGATATAAACTAGTTATAAAGTCACAATTTCAAATTATAAAGTGAGAATTACTAGAGAGTTTACATCTCACAATTCTGAGAAAAAAGGCAGAATTCCGAGTTCACATAAATCTGATTTAAAAAGTCATAATGGTGAGATCAAAATTCGTAATAACTTTTTTTTATTATTATTATTCAGTGGCGGAAACAGGATTCCATACTTCTTCATCCTGGCTGTATAATATATAAATGATTTTTGTTTAATATACAAACAACTATTTTCTATTTAAATAATACTATTTTACAATATTCCTGTTTTCACTGTATTTTAATTCAGATTTTTATATATATATATATGTATATATATATGAATAAAACACATTCAGCTCGTGGAACTGATGTTATTATAATTTTGATCTCAGAGACAAAAAAAAAAAGTTTCATGTCAGACCTCAGAGTTAAACTCTTGATCACATGCAGACTCATGCTGATACTTTCAAACCGGAGGGATTGCAATGAAAATTTCATAAAGATTGAACAGAGCTCTCTTTTAGCATGTTCCATGGAAAACCAAACTGTCGTTTTTGTTTAGGTTAACTTTGTTCTGCACCTCAAGAGTGAATCCAGACTTCCTGTGTAGAGCATGAGACGTCAGCAGTAGAGATGCTCTGTGTTTGATTGTGTGTTTTGTATTCCACTTGGGGTTTGTGCCCTTTCATAGCACTGATGATTTGATTGTCCTGTAACTTCCTGTTTGTCTTCTCTGTTTAGAGGAATGGCTGTGTGTGAAAGATGATGGGGCTGTTTTTGATGGATGTTTGTGATGCAGTGTGGTGTGTGTGCGTGTGCTGGTGAGGTCTAGCAGCATCTCTCCCTGTGATTAATCAGACATGTCACGACTTCCATCAGTACAAGCACCTTCTTCCAGCTCACGGTCGCCTGCAAAAGCCAGGAGAAAACACAGACCTCTTTTCTATCTGTCTTGCGTGCTCTCTTTCACTCTTTTTTTAAAAACTTAAGTGCCTAGGCGGCATAAGAAGGTTTTTTCCAAATGGTGTCTTAAAGCGAAGAACAGTCCACTAAAAATATAAATGTCATATTTATCACTTTTTGTGGTCATTCTTTTTCATGCAGTTACAGTGAGGACCAAAGCTCAGATCAGTTCATTGAATGATTTGTAAATAAATCATTCAGATCAGTTTTTTACACTTAAAGTCAACCGATTAATTTTGCTTGTAAACTATGCATCATTAATATGGTTAATACCAAATTTGATCTTATATATTACAATTTTAAATATATTGCACCACTTTAAGTTTTTTACAGCGCTTGGCACACTGTTTAATGATATTGCCATGGGGGCTTAATATGGATATTGAATATTTTATCACATACATTTGTTTTATTGATTTAAGTGGTAATCTAAATATTTGCGGCTGTGAAACAGATGGAAAATTTACAGGCTTGTCCTGGACGTCTATAGATGTTTTGACTTTCTAATATAACACAGAAACAGAAGAATTATATAATTTGCACACTTAAAATGAATCGATTCATTACAAAAATCAAACTTTCTTCTAGACATTGAATGGTAAGTAAATAATCACCTTGTTCAAGCCCAATTCTTTGGCAGCATTACTTGCAGCAGTACATAAACCCACATTTTATTTTGCTTAAAATAAATTTGTTCAAGCTTGGCATTTATAATAAATGTATAATGTTTTTCAGCACTGCTCTGATTTGAATATTGGAATAAATGGAGTGAATTGACAAAATACATGTTAATGGAGTTTGTAATGTTTATAAATATTTGTAGTATTTTACATTATTTCTGATTTCTCAATGATGCTTTTTTAACCCATGAATAGTTCATGGAAAATATGGTACATCAAACGTGAAATGCAAGATGATATAAATGTCTAAAACAATTAAAAATTTACTTAATCATATCATGAAACATATCATAAAAATCTGTCTTTTTCTATATTTTTCTGCATAGTGGTCAAATCTGGACCCCGTTACATGTAGAAACCCAGAAAATGTGAAAAAGAAAAATTTTGGTCTTGTCTTGGAAAAAAAAAGAGATTTTGCTTCTGATATTACCACCCCTTAATCTCCACATTTCCAACCAGCCATTTTGTTTTCACAAGCATCAACTGTTTAGCAGTTCTAATGCCATAGCAAATGTTTGAGCAAAGCATGCTAACCGTTCTGTTGTCGTTTGTGCTGAGGAGCAGAACATCAGCTTCTGAGGAGACAAGAGAGCAGTGGATTTATTCATTTACTGTATATTACACTGCATTACATTTCTTTCCCAGGGTTTGTGTACACAGAAACTTGTGCGTATTTGACAGTTTAAACACAATAAGATATTTTGGATGTGTGTGCTCAGAAAACCATTTATCAGAAGTTTAAACTAATATGGTTTTAAAATACATGATTTCAGAGGGATAGACATGATCATCAAAACCAGACAGATGTTTTTTGGCAGAGTATTCAAGGTAGAAGCTGTAAAGGAAGAGCCCTAATGGGCAGGGAGCAGCAGCTCATTTGCATTTAAAGAGAAATGCACAAAAACAGCATTTTTCTCCTTCCACTCAAAATAGTAAAAATAATAAATGATCTGTGGGGTATTTTAAGCTGAGCCTTCAAAGACACATTCTGGGGACGCCTGAGACTCATATTGTAAAAAGAAGTATAATAGGTCTTCTTTAATAATAATAATAATGCATAGAGTAGTAGTAAAAAGTGAAATAGATAATTTTGCACAATTATATTTTTAAGCTTGTGTCATTCTATTAGTTTACCGACTTGCTAATGTCAAAATAGTATAGCACTTTTTTCTGGCTCGAAAGTGAATATTGTAAAGTTACGGTTAGTATGCCAGTGTTGACTTTAAGGACTAAAAGGAGATTTTCTCTCCATCTCATTCTGACACACACTGTTCTTGCATTTCTTTGTAAATGTTCCTGATTTGTGTTTGCGTAGTCACTCAGGTGTGTGTTCTCTGGGGTGCCTGTGTGTGCGCACACGTTTATGGGTTTGTTTTCACGCACTCAGCCTCTAGCTGCTGTTGTTTATCATCAGTCTGTCACCTCAGGTTAATGTCTCTGCTTAGTGCTTGACAAATGCTGCAAACCATATTGTGTGTGTACTGTATGTGTGTGTTACGTCTTATTGAAGATCTCAGACTCATCGCCTCGGTATTCACGGCACAGCTTGTGTTTAGTAAGATCAGTATGATGTGAGAGGCCTGTCATGGTCTGGTGCTGCTGTATATGAGAGGAAATCATGGTAAGAGTGTCAGCTCTGCATATAAACAACACTCTGTAATGAGGAACTAATCATCAGTAAATATTTTCACTGACACGCATGGACTCTGGCTTTCAGCAAATGGACTTGTGTCCACTTGTTGGAGGCTTCAGAATAAACGTTTACAGTTTATCTGAAGTAATTTAATTATGTTATTAGAGATGTGAGATGATTTAGAAAGTAGAGGATTTATCTATTAATTACAAATGGCAATAATATTAATAATAATACATATAATTAATACATTATTTAATACCAGTACAATTTTTTTTTTTTATTTGAAAGAGATTTTGGACAAAAGCCCTAAAATTAAATATTTCCATATTTGTTGCCCAATAAGTCTTTTTATGTATTTGACATTGATATAAAACATTGTTTTGACTAAATAAATGAAAAAATTACCCTAAAATCAACCATTTTAAATGTTGCATTTAATATACAAATTACTAATAAACAAGTAAATGTAGGAATCTCAACATTAATATTATTATTATTATTAATGTACAGCATGAACATTGGAAATTCATTTTGACAGTTACTTCAAACGTGTTATTAAACATTATTTATATAATTTTAATCTCAATAAAATGATGCCAATACAGGTGCATCCCTAGATTAACTGATGAATCATGCAAAATCTAACCATAATATAAATAGTGCTTTCCATTGTCTTTATAATTGGAAGTTTGCTGTCTTGAATGATTTTGTGCTTTTCACTTAATTGCTTAAAATTATTCAATCTCATTACTGAGAAGTCCAAACCCTCTGAATGTGAATTAAGTAGTAACCTAAAATCTAGGTTACATAGGATCAGACGGGGGCACCTGAGGTACCTCCAATCCGATCCCCTCGGCGGCTCGGAGGAGCATAGCCGACAGTTCAGCATCCGCCACAGACGGCAGCGGCCGCGGTGGGGCGCTGTCCCGGCGTGAGTTCCACCTCACAAGTCGATTCTCCCCCACATGCTGCGGAAGACATCTCCTCCTCTCGGGGTGCCCCGAAGGAGACACTCGGCCCAGAAGCGCACGGTCGGATTGACATTCCGGAGAACACCTTTCCAACCGTGAGAAATTGCTCTTTTGTCTCCTGGATTGCCCAGGGAGGACCTCTCACAGCACCTCCATGCACTCAGTAGGTCTGCGCTATCTGGAAACCAAAAAGCTGATACGGTTAGCCTTTAAAAAGGCTATCAGCCCGCAGGATCAGCTGACAGTCACCCAGTGATCGCTGTCAGAGGTGAGAGAGCATGAACTCGCAGGAACTCTTAGAAGAATCTCTCCTTTCTCAAGGATTTTGCCGTTCAGAAGACACTCCAGCTCAATAGTGGCGAGGCTCTGAAGCGAAAGTCTGCAAGTGCACTGCATCCGCGCTTTCTTATACTCACGTACTGACGAGTTGCACCTGGATGCAATCAGTGCACGCCAATGTTCATTGGTCTTTTCTTAAAGCTCAAAGGCGATTGGTCTCTAATGTGAGTTTCCATATGTAACGTCGGGAGTAATTCGACATTCATAGACATTTACTGTAGAGTTGGAAATTATTCATTATTTTATTCCTTTTTAATATTAAGGAATAGGCATTGTATCTCTCTTTCTCTGTCACTGCAGTGTTAAAGGATGTAGCTTATTTAGTCCTCTTTTTTTTTGTCCTCTTCTGAAAAACATTTCATCACCCACAATGTAATGTTGACTTGAACAGCCTCTTGTATTTAATGATAGCTTGTTATCATTTGATTATTCTTTTGCATTGTGGTCACAGTCTTTGTGCCTGCATGTGTGTGAGATAGTAAAGGTCAATGTGAAATAGCACACTGCCACTTCAGTGGCTCATTTTAATCATTGGCCTGAAGAGGAAAAGATCATTAGGGAAAAGAGAGGAGGAGAAATCTGTCATTATGAACTTGTTTTGCTGCATGTTTTTAGTTTGCGCTATGAATACTAAAGACAGTCTCTGAAAGAGCACTGATGATAGAGTGTTTCAAAGAGACAGAGTAAAAAGAGTGAAGCATGAGAGACAAGCATGGCTGAAACAGTGAACCGCTTTAACAGAGAAGAACTTGTGAAGAGAAGAGTAATAGGCTTTAGTCAGATAATATGCTATAATTAAAGAAACAGTCCACCCAAAATTTAAACTCTGTCATCGTTTATTTACCCTCATATCATTCAAAACTTAGAAGTAAAGCATGAACTACAAGTAAATTACAACAACGTGTAGATTTTTCTTTAAATTTAGAGACATGCACAAAAACATGGCTGAGGGGGATGGATCTTTTAAATGGGCCTCGTTCATGAAATGAGTGGAATTAATTTTTGTGTAAATCCATTCTTACATAAATTAGTTAATGGGCATAAATGGGCAAGAATAATTTTATAAATGGCTTATGCATAAATTCATACTACTCATGTACACCATGCCCTTCAATTATGCGTCTCAATCATTAAGCCTACAAAACATTGGAAATATATTGAACAAATTGTACCACACAGCCTCATTTTGTTTACAATCATTTAAATATGTCTTCCACTCTGATTAAGGTCTATAAAACCATAATTTTCCTTTTCAGCATTCTTCATGCAAGCTCATAGATTACATATTAAGTTGGCTGAGCAAATGTGAGCTGGAGTTCAGACCTCCTGGTGTCATTTAAAGGTGATATTCACAGCAGCAGCAGATCTGGCTTCTATTAGGAGATATATTGTGAAAAACAGCAGAGTCACTCCTGTAATTCAGCCCTTCAATTATTTCCTGTGTGCCGCAGATCAACGCTAGAGGAAGTTCCTGTTCGAAATACCAGCCTTTTATCATTTCCTTCTTTGAAATGGTTTGTATATTATGGGATAATAGACGGCCTCTGTTCAAATTTGCTATTGAAAAGGTCCTGTCATTTCTGTTCCCTGCATATCAAGAAGGGCTATTTGTCTCTCAGTGAGTCACCCATCTTTGGTGCTTTATAGGGACAATGTTTTGCAGCATGTGTAAGTGTTTCCACCTCTTTCTTTCAAGAGTACTGTGTTAATGGAGGGTCAAGAAGGTGCACAAACAGAGGCGAATAACAGACTGTGTCTTTTCTTCCAGGTTTGGATGCTCTCTTTCCCTTAAAGCTGTGCAGGCTTCCTAAAATTTCATCCTTTAGTGAATTATTGATATTTTCTCTCTTTCTCCTTGCAGACTCTGTAGAGAATACATCCTGCTGTTATCAGTTCTATATTCTGAGAGCCTCTAGTGATTTTGAATATCGATTATGCTTTTGTGAAGGACAGATATAAGTGGCCTTTAAATGGCATGATGGGAGACCATGCCCATGTTATCAGCAGACAGGGCTCCTGTTGGGATGACTGAAGTCTTCCAGCTCACTTATGAAAGACTGTGCCCCTCTGCTGACACACCACGCCTGAATCTCTCTGTAAATATCAGTCATTACTCTGCTGTCACATCGGATATGCTGTGCTGCTTTTGGAGATGGATCAGTTTGGGCTTTTTGACTGTGATCTTCAGTTTCTGGCCAAGATGGATCAAATTCCTATCTAAAGAGCCATTCACACAGGATTGATTTTTTTAAAATGACATTTTAACACTATTAAGACTGGATTAGTTTCATAAGCCAGGGATTTTTAAACTTTTCCACGCCAAGGACCAGGAAATGTGTGGATCCTCTTGTGTACCCACTTTCTCAATGTGTCAAAAAATTTGATCAACAAATTTTAAGCATGGTGTTATATTGGTGGCTTTTGACCAATATAATGTATCCCTTCTTAATAAAAAAATATATTAATATATATAAAAATGTTTAAATTAAGAAAGGATACATTATATATATATAATATAAAATAATTTACATTGAATTGACATTATACTTTCAAAACTTTGGTTGTTATGTTTAATTATTCAGTCAAAATAAATAAGAAGAATGTTTGTGACAAATATATACTAATTATAAACCTTCATATGAATTGAAGAATCCCCATCCACATATTTGTCAGAGGACCTCCATGCTAGCCAGAATGCAGTACATAATTCGATCTGTTATTTTTACCAAAGAAAAAAAAAATTGACTTTTTAAATTTGGACAGGGCTAAAACCACAAATGTCTCTGCTAGTTGCCTCTTCTGGGACAACTAGTCCCATGCGAGTCTCTCACCGTCGCTTCTCTGTCTCCCTGGTCTGGTTTCAGTGTCATGCAGTTTGCTGTGATGCTGTGATCAGAAGGCTGAAGATGAACCGCAGGAATGATGATATGCTTTGGCTTAAAGCAAGGCTTCTATTTTTAGGTAAATAAAGTTTAACCGCTTTATATAGCCAGAAAAAGATGTGATGAGATGTAGACCATATTTCCTGCTTGCAATCTTGAAAACAGACTAGAAAGACCAGCAGCAGGTGGCCTGTTTAATAAGGGTCTCTCTCTGTCATACAGAGGGTTCTAAACAGCTGGGTATGTGTGTGTGTGTACAGGAGCAGATGAACACATTTGTGCATCTGTTTCCCAAATTATAGCTGTGACTTGATACATGATTTGTTAGTTCCATTGTATGCTCTGGTTAGATGCAAACTCATGTGTGTGTGTGTGTGTATTTGTTTTTTCTTGTCAGACCACTATTTCCTAATTGTCTCAGAGTACGTGTTTGGTTGCTATGGGGTCTCCCAGGGCGACGAACGGAGATCAGAACAGAGAGCTCTAATTAGAAGTGACTGTGTGTGATTGGGCAGTACAGTCTGCAGGGGGTGACGAACTCAGCAAGGATGCAGAGGGGAGAAATAGCTGGATTCAAGCTGGGGGAGTTGACTTTAGATTGATTGGAGAAAACAGCTTGTAGATGGAGGTGATCGACTCACTATATATCCTTGATTGCAAAGCACAGTGTTCTCAGACTACCATTCCCATAATCCTCTAATGACATTTATGTGTGAAACTGCCAGCATGTGCTGTACTCTCTGTACCACTGAATTTTTGACTTACTTTATTTGGGTGGTCGACAAGATTTCCTGCATTAATTACCCTCATGTGATTCCAAACCCGCAATACCTTTATAAGTTCACCTTCAAAAAATACTAATTAAGATATTTTTGATAAAATCCTAGAGCTTTTTGATCCTCTGTAGACAGCAGTGAATAAATAAGCAGCAATAAATACGATTCTGCATTGATTTATTGTCCCAGCCCTGATAAATGCATTGTTTACAGACTTAAAAATGTTACAAGTTTTTTTCTTGGCAACTGTGATTCCATGAATAAGCTGTTGAAGATTAAACAATTGTGAGATTGGGAAAGGTCCTTGAGCTGGAATTCGAACACAGGACACCCACAACTGCATCACATGCTGGCTCACTGCACTACTCACTTGGCTATTGGCACCAACCCATGAAGAAACTTTAACATCCACATTGAAGAACCCATGAAAAACACTCAAATAAAGGAAAATAAAGGATTTGAAAGGGTTTTTGTGGTGTTCCCGTATAATAACCATTTTGGATACTCAAAGAACCTACCAGTCAACAGTTCTTACAATAACCATTTTATTCTTAGTGTGGAGAACATTTTAATTATCTAAAGAACCCTTTTCTATTATCAGGAACCTTTTTTCAGAATGGAAAAGGTCAATGGATGTTAAAGGTCCATTATTATTAAGAGTAGACCATTCCACAAAAGGTACTTTAAATGATTCCAATGTTCTTTAGACTAAGAAAAAAATGCTTTTGAACTTTTTTACTGAAAAGTACTTAACTGGTCCACTATATGACTCTCCAACAGCATCAAAAAACACCCTTCATTTTAAAACTGTGTTGTTTAATGGTTAAATATTTTTCTGTGCAGAACGAGTGACTGTTACAGCGAAGCTGGCCGAGTTCAGTTTGGCCTCGGATTGACCTAACAGTGTGAAACACAGCGTGACATTAAATCTTATGCTAAGACAGTATTTTGCATGTCACACTGTATGATAAATCAATTGCAGCCTAAATTGTATCCAAGCTCCATAACTATATACAATTGCAGTAGTTTAATAATGTATTATTCGGTTATCTGCATTAAAAAAAACTACATAAATGCTTATGTAGATGTTGTGCTCTTTTAAAAACAGTATACAGCTATAGCATTCTGATTTTATTTTTTTCAGAATGAGCAAGATATTATAAAAATGTCAGATGCATGATAAGAATAAGCGCTGTTCCTGTCCTCAGTCCTCGGGGGGAAAGAGGAGCTATTAAAAAAGGACAGAACAGTTTCCAAAGACTTGTTTAATTTGGATGAAATATAAGGCCAGGGACTAGCTGTGACAGAAAAGGTGAAAAGTAGTTAAAATACTGTACAAAATATATATATATATATATATATATTTTTTTTTTCTGGCTAGCAAGGAATACCTAAAGTGTAATACATGTATGTCATGGTGATGTCTTGTTCTCTTAGACAGGTTGTCTAACTAGTGGTTGACATTCATTAATGGGTGAACACAGACATTAGAATTCCGTTTGTTGTCTGACAACTGACACCATGCCCTAACCAGACATGATGAGATGCTTCTAACGACAAGCTATTGATCTTTTCACACTAAACTGAAACTGCAAGCTGTCTGATCTAAAGGCATGTGAAAGATACTTGATATTAATGACAGCAATAAAAGGGAGATTTTGGACCAATGAGATTTCACAATAGGTGGAGCTAGCATGAAATACGAGACAAGTCTTCAATAAAATGTTCTGTTGGTCGTTGCTTATCACTGCAGTGAATGTTTATGGAAAAGCCTTTGTACATGGAAGAGCATTTGTAGTTTTATCATGTTATTGTGGGTGGATAGAACAAAGCGTTTTTAATGTCTGTGGAATTGCTTAATTTGTGGCAAATCTTTGTAGAAAACAGCCTCGGAACGTCTCTTTGAAGAAAAACTTGAGTATGTGAGATTCTTCTGCACTGTTTAGATATTTCTGTCCTGCTCTTTCTGCTTTACACAGTCTTGAACACGTCAGGCTGTATCAAATCAAGCTGGAGAAATCATCTGCGGTCATCAGAGTGAATTCAGTTGAAAGGATGAAAGTGAAGATGGTGGTCATGATCTTTGAGTGTTGTTTTTTTGCTGTCATGTTTGCTACAAACAAGCCTTGAAAGACCTCTTGCTCTCTCACCATCTCCTCTCTTTCTGGAGCATTAAAGGTGATGTAATAGGTGTGTAATTTTGCAATACTAAAATACTTTCTCCTTTCACACTCACTGAGAATTTGAAATGGACCGTTCTCCATAGAAATGAAAATTCTGTCATTGTTTACTCTCCCTCGTGTTTGTTCCAGACCTGTATGCTGTTACATTTTTGGTGGAACACATTTTTTAGGAATTGTTTTGCAGCCATGCAAAGACAGATTTATAGTGACTTGTGGCTGTCAGGCTCCAAAAAGTATAAAGAAAATCTTCACTAAAAATAATTTTCATAAATAGCAAGCCATGGGAAGGAAATAGAGAAGCAGAGTGTGCTTGAGAGTGCAGGAAAGAACATTGCTTTTCACCCCTGATCATCACCGCAATAATAGAAAGACAATGACAACTATGCAGTTTAGTATTTTTTCTGATAAAGAAAGTACTTTTGGCAAAAACATAAGCTATAATAATAATAATCATATACATATGAGCACACATATGAGCACACATGAGCATTCGTACATATTTTAATGCTTGAGATTCATAGGAATGACCACACCTATGGTACAATTATAATTATAGTATACGCTCTGATGGGTCATATTTCAGGGGTTTTGGACTGGAGGAGGACAGGTTGAATAATTTCTTATTAATGATAATGTAATTCAGCTTCAATTCAATTGCCGAAAATTATTTTTTATAATTTTATTGAACAGTAACAGTACTGATTAAAGAATTGCGGTGCAAGCAAATTAGCATTAATCCTGAGTTAGAACTGTGACGGTCAAATTAATTTGTATGCAATTTCTGTGTTGATGAAGAATAGTAATGACACTCGTTAGAAAATTCTATTCGTTTAGCCTGTTTAGAAGGAGACAAGGCTGTATGACCAAGCTGCTTTCCCCATCATTTTCTGTGACAACCAATTACACACCTAATGCACATTCATTGCTCTTCATTTTTCACACAGTAACTCTAAAATGGCTTTGTCCTTATCGGGTAGAGAAAAAGACAGAAATAATTAAAGATTGCGTCAGAAATGACTTGAACGCACACCATGTCATAATTATGATTTCCAGACACTTGGAGCTTCTTCAAAAGGTCAAGGTATGGCTAGTTAGCATGGTCTAGTTACCCCCTGCTGGTAAATAATGTAACTACATCATATGGACACCACTTCATTAATACCCATTCAGAAATCAGTGTTATAATATTATTACATAAACTGTTTTTGCAAGGAACATACTATTATATTTTGCTATTGCAGTGGGTAGGGTTTTTTTATATACTTATTTTGCAGGGCATAACTAGTACTGCATGTGCTCTTTGCTGCCACCTAGTTTACTCCCCGGTGTCTCTTTCTATCTGTCCAATTTGTTCTGCACTTAACTATAGTCGCAGGTTGTTGTCCCAGAGTACTGCAGATATCCGAGTCAGCAGCTGCCGCAGTCATGCCGAGAGAGAGTTATACAGGCATAATACAGAGACTGTCTTTAACTAACATATATCCTCTCTCGCAGTCTTAAATGCTCCATATGGTGATCATTAATGCTGTTTCCTCCAGGGATGATCCTGATGTCTTTATTCGGGTGTTTCAATGTCATAATAAACCATATAAGCGCATCAGTTAGTACTCTCATGCTCTTTCTCACATGCTGTTTGTTCCATTGACAGTGAAATTATGACTATAGCATCAATATCAGGATGCTTTTCTCTTCCACAGCTATATATACATCTCTCTCTCTCTCTCTTTCCATTAGCCATTGGCTGTGCTGCAGCAGGGCTGTTCTCTTTGCTGATGCTGCATTTCTCTCCACATTCATATTCTAATTTCACCGCTGTGCTGCATTTTCCCTTGAAAACTTTATGAAGGTCATTCTCGGATTAGAGTTAAGCCTAAACTGAGCTAAAAGCTGTTTTAAATGCATACATTTATATCGGAGTGGAATGTTAACATAATTTTTCTGGTGCTCTGTTTAATTATAGACATATATATATTCTATATTCTTTTGGATTAGTTACAGTTGTGTTCACATGAAAATCCATTAGTATTATTACTATTTGACAAAATTATGCATATTGCATAATAAAGACATTTCTGGAATTCTGTATTTTAATACATTTTATTTTTATTAGTGCTGTCAAATGATAAATTATGTTTTTGTTTACATAATATATGTACGTGTGCTGTGTATATTTATTATGTATATATTAATATATACATGCATGTATATATTTCAGAAAAAGTTTATGCATTGAATATATAATAGAAATATAGAAATATATGTGTAGATATGTAAATGCATGTATATATTTAAAAAATATATACTATATGCCTGTGTATTTATATATACATAATATATTGTGATTCATTGTTTGAAAGCACTAATTTGATATGAATTATTGTAATTTTACCGTTTTAAAACTGTGTTGGGACAGCGCACTTAAACTTGTGATCATTTCTCAAACATATAAAACACAAGTTGCATTTTTCTCATTTTACAACCATTCTGTGCCCATGTTGAAAGCGCTAGCATTCAAAAACCATCACAACCATCAGTTAACACACAATTCTCATTATGTGAACATTAGTATGCAAACTACTTCACACCGCAGTCAGAATGGGGTTTGCAAAAATAGCTACAGAGTTCTGGGCTTTAGATGCAAACAATACAGAAAGCACTCGCATTAGAGGAAGAGTATTAAATGAAGTCTCTGCCATTCACTATTGTGCCTTTTTCTGACATGTAAATTAGACTCTCTATAGGTATATGATAATGTTTGGTTTTTGGGCAAAGTTTGTCAAATTCAGCTTGATTTCATGCCACATTTGTTATAGCTCAGCTTATACTGTGTTTTGGATGCTGTTGTCTACATCTGGCTTCTTAACTAGCTTAACCAGCAGTTCTTCACTCAGCTAGCAAAGAAAACAGCATGATTAAACAAATCCATCAGCTTAACCAGCAGCAAAGTGGCACTGAGTTCATGTGAATTCATGCTAGCATAAGCTAGTTTTTCCACCAGCAAGCTTTGATTTAATGTATTGTAGTTATTTATAAAAATGTATAGGCCTAGTAGGTAGTGCTACTGTATAATAGAGAAGTTTGTAGGGAAGTTCAAAAGTTTGGGTCAGTTATGGGAACACATACAAATTTAATGTTCAGTCCTCGTAGGGAAAGAGAACAAATGTGGCGTGTGAGGTTTAGAGGTGGAATTTAAGTAAACCTTAAAATAGCTGGAACTCAGGAAAAAAATAAAGTGCATGTCTCTAGAGATTCTCCACTCTGGCACGGAGAGAACATTCCTAATTCAGACTAGTGACTCACTGCCACTGCTCTGCCATTTCCTGATTTGTTTGTTATTCATTTGTTTAATAAGGCATGCGGGAGAATTGGAAACAGTTGAAACTAATTTCAGACTCTCTCTTTTTGTCTGCCCCTCTCAGATGGCAAGGTGTATGCGTTGGGCGGGATGGGAGCTGACACGACCCCTCAGGCCTCAGTGAGGCTGTATGAGCCGACAAAAGACCAGTGGCTGCCCCTCACCTCTATGCCCACCCCACGCTACGGAGCCTTCTCCTTCCTGCGCAGTAACAAGATCTATGTTCTGGGTAAGCCCTCATAAAATTGTGTCATAAATCAGAATAATTCGGTTGTTTGTCAAAGACAGACTCTTGATTCCCTAGGAATAATAAGACATGACCAAATAATAAAAAGGGCAGACAGGCAGGAGAGTCTAATGGTAAAACTTTTTAGTGTGAAAGGGGATCCACAATTCAAATCCAAACCTAGTGACGTGTTGGTAGTTAGATTAAAGATTAGAGCAAATTTGAATAATTAAATACATTTACAAATGTGATTTCAGTTACAGCATTTTAGAAAAACACTTTCTTCCTGCAATAGCCATGCATATTTTTATAGGCATATATACTACTGATTAAAAGTTTGGGTGATAATACTTTTACGTTTTTTTGTTTTTGTTTTAAATTTCTTTATTCTCACCAAGGCTGTATTTATTTAAAATGCTGTGAAAATTGAATAACTGTGAATTTTTTTTACAATTCAAAATTGTACTTTTTTCTTTTCAATTTTTTTTATTTCTATAGTATTTTAAAATATAATGTGACGCAAAGCTGAATTTTCAGCACCCGTTACTTTTCAGGGTCACATGATTCTTCAGAAATCATTCCTAAAAATATTATTACTAATGTTGACAACAGTCATGCTGCTTAATATATATTTTGTGGGAACCATGCAAAAAAAAAACTAAATTTATTTGAATAGGTTAACTCTTTTGTAATATTATCACTTTTAAATAAATATAACTTTGTTGAATGAAAGTATTATTTTCTTTGAGAAAAAAATCATAATTTTAATTGCCCAAACTTTGGAACGACAGAGTATGTCTATGCATATCATTACATGTATTATTTTTAAGGAATAGAAATGTGGGTCTTCTCTCTAGAGGTGCTAAGCAGACGGAATACTAGACTAGCCAATAATTATAATGTAACTTATTTTCCGTGTCAGACTGTGTCACAATATTCTCCAGGAGCAGCAGATGTGGTAACAACACCTGGTAATTGTTCATGCCGAGGCAGGGCTGATAAAAACTGTGGAGTGGAGTCATTTCTCAGTGGGGGGGAAGAGAAATCTGCACGGCAATATGCTGCAGGGATCTGACGCTTTACAGCAGAGCTGTTGAGTTCTTACCTCAGTGCTGGAAATGACAAAAGAGCTTTAAATGGAAATCTACACCGCAGGTTCCTATGATACACTCTGTCCCATGATAAAGTCTGCCCTTTAAAAGAGATACAGCCTTTGGCTGCAAGTTACTGCCTGTTTTGGGCTAAGCGAAGGAGACACTGACCATATGTGGCTATTTGCTACTCTGTGTGTGTGTGTGTGTGTGAGTGAGAGAGAGAGAGAGAGAGAGAGAGAGAGAGTGCAAATTTTAATGAATTTTTAACATAAAGTTTTGGGACAAAACATTGTCCTTCGAAATTAGAGTTAAATGAGAGAGCCTGTATAAACAGGTCAATGACAAATACAAGTGTTTACAAAAAAGAAAATAATAAATCCTTTATTCTTATATTCATGTTCAAGAAAAGTTACATGTAAGCATTTACCCTTTATATACATGTGGATGTTGACATTTGTTTTTAATATAAAATGTATGTCTTTTACAAATAATGTGAGTTATTAATTCAGAAATATTTTTTACAAATTTGGGGGTGATGCACCAAGTAACATTTTACAACTTATCATAAAAAAACGTAAAGCTGTTGGATATTTTAAGAGACTTGCTGACCTTAACACTCAGTCATGATTTGTTTTTAGCATGTTAGTCACTCCACATGACTTCGATTTGGCATAAAGTTTTACCTCCTCCAAAAATATCAAAATTGATTTTATACAGAAGTTTATTCAATTAATTGTGTGTATAAATTGCTGATTATTGTCATTTACAATTAATAGATATGGAATCCAAAAAAATCATGTTACATTTTAAATTCTAGACATGCCATATTTTAAGATTAGGGTAATAATAGGTGAATGTGTGCGTGTGTGTGATAACGCATGACATTTGACGAGCATTTGGAATGGTTAAACTGTGTGTGTGTGTGTGTGTGTGTGTGAGTGTGACAGTCGATCAGAGTGTGTTTGTGCCCGTGAGTTTGATGAGCATATGGAGTTGCCGGTATGGGGTCTTGTTTTACCAGACTTGTCCTCTTTCTAACCTCTCTGCACTGTGAGACATTCTGTTCAGGTCAGACACAAAGATCAGCTGCCCTCTCACTCTTTGAGAAGTCATTAAAACTCTGCCTCCCTACACACACAAACACTAATGAGGCCAGAAACTTTTTTTGTGTAAGGTGTAGGCTGGACATGGCAAGAATGATGGGCAACGTCACCTTTCCATGCCAACATATGATTGATCATCCGGGTGAAGCAGACGTGCCCTCATTACTGTTACACACCTGGACTCACAGTCAACTTATTTAGTCTTGTTTGGTTTCATTCTACAGCCCAGACTGAATATGAATAGAAGTGTGGTGAATTCTGTAGAGATGTTCTGATATTCTGTTTAGGATTGCTTGAAAGTAGATTAAGGAGAATATGTTTAGTATGCATGTCCACCAATAATTTGCATCTGGGATTAAAAATAGATAAATAACTTTATCTTCCATTAATGGTTTTGGGGACTTTTTATAACCAAATAGTAAAAACTAAAGTGAAGAGTTAAGTTAAACTATATATGTCATTCTCTCTAAACTCTAAACTCTCATTTTGTTTCTTCTTTCTTATCTGAGTTTGATAAATTCAACCATTCATCCTTAGCAAGTTATGAAATTATTAGAAATTGAGATGTGATGTGTGGAGTAAGTAATACAGATTTTCCCTGTACACTTGTGACTTTTCTGCTCCGCTCTCACACAGTTTTGTCTCGATGGTTAGATTTATACTCATTGATGTGACATCACAGAGAATAATTCATTCAGAGTCTCTCTGTATGCAACCCTTGCTTTTGCTTATATCCCTTCTTGCCGTCATCATCATTCTTTGTTTTTTTTCTCTCTCTCTCCCTCACTTGCGCTCAAAGGGCTACTGGCCTTTGTGTTCCTTGTCATGCCTTAGATGCAGTTTGACACTTAAAAAAGTTTTGCATTGAAGATCTTTTGCCTGGTGACAGCAGTAACGTTAAGAAACTTAGTTCTATTATTTGTCAGGCTGCTGGACCACAAATAGAGCGGCAGTAAAATCACATTAAGGCCAAAAATGAGGAATGAGCCTGTATCACAGAATGCTCATTTAGTTTTGATTTACTTTGGGATGCGCCCCGTGAGGTCTATCATGAGCGCACACACTCGATCACACGTCACCCAGATGCACCACGCTGTCTCCCCAAAATAAGATGCCTACTGTGCTAGCTAATATTGTTACCTCTGGTGCGGGACGAGAGAGCAACTCGACCCCATTCGAATGTGAAATCAAATACATTCTCAAAGAATGTTTAAGGCAGCCTCAAGGTGTTTTCCACTGGTGTTGTTTTCGTGAAGCTGAGTGATTTGATTTGATTTTTTTTATCATTAGAATTTTCTTTGCTGCTCCAAAGTGGAACTGCAAACATAACGTTTCCCAACAGTTTCCCAACAAGGTCACATTAAATGAAAAGAACTGACAGTAAAGAATTTATAATGTTACAAGAATAATGTCTGTTCAGTAAAGAAGAAATGTTAAGCAGAAATATTTTCAACATTGAGCACCAAATCAACACATAAGAATGATCATTCATCATGTGACCTTGAAGAACAGAGTATCTCATAGCCAATTTGTACGTATTTTACAAAGTAGCTAATTTTTATGAATATTATCATCCTGTTTTGTACAAATTCGTACAAATTAGCCACCTTGTCAAACATGTACGAACTGCTGTGAGATTGGGTTGAAAAATTCAATGCATATAAAAATTGTTCTCTACTGCAAGACATGGGTCTTCAAGGGTTAGTTCACCAAAAAAATTTACATTTTGTCATTAATTACTCACACTCATGTCGTTCCAAACCCATAAGACCTTTATCTTCGGAGCACAAATGAAGATATTTTTGATTACATCAGAGCGCTGTCCATGTGTCATCAGTGGCTCAACTTCAGTTTTTCAATGCTACAAGAATACTTTTTTGCACAAATAAAACCAAAATAATATAATTTACTCTTTTTTACCGCTGTTTTTACCACATTTCTGGATCTGGATTATTTCAGTTGCATTGCTGTCTATGGAGGGACAGATGGCTCTCTGATGTCATCATAAATATCTTCATTTGTGTTCTGAAGATGAATGAAGGACTTATGGGTTTGGAACGACATGAGGGAGAGAAGTTAATGACAGAATTTTCATTTTTGGGTGAACTAATCCTTTCAGGAGCTCAGGAAAACAAACATACAATTATTAGACATTAAACATTTTATTTACCATAATTTCTAACTTGTATTAAGTAGAATTTACATGTAAGGTGCAAACATATGACTCTTTATATTAATAATAATTATTTGTATGACTTTTTGCAAGCATATAAATACATCACTATAGTTTATAGGTGTATATATAGGTCAGGCATAAAATCCGTCACTCTGTTTTATGCATTATGTAACAGGTTTCCTGCTCCATCTCTCTATCTACCCAGGGGTGTTTGACATTAAAACAGCTGAAGACCCCTGCTGTAACATATTCAAGCTCCTTGTTTCTTTGTTTATAAATTCAGATTTGCTGACCGTCATAGTGTGTTATTTTGCATTGATGTGTGTATTAGTTTGCCATGTGTGCTTGATGCTGGCTGCACAGTAGCCGTCTGTCTTCAAATCTGTCTGTGGATGGGTCTGTCCCAATATCAGCTGCACTTCACTCAGTTTGATATCTCGCCTCTACATGTCTCTGTTGAATCCACTCGTGTGTTTGCCCTATTCCCCTCAGCTAATTTCTCACAATTTTGAGCATGGAGGCTTTTACTGATTGAAGTCGAAAGGCTGAAAGACTTGAAAGAAGTTAATTAGATGTGTCCAGCATAGGTCAAGAGAAAAAGCCCTCTTAAATGGACTGCTGTTACCTCGCTTCCTATAGTGACGCTCTGCCCCGTCCTCAAGACTTTATCCGTCCTCTATCTGGTTTTCTCACACTGTCTTGACTGGATTTCCATTTTTTGGCCTGCTTTCTCCATCTCTTCGCTCTTCCGCATTGTTCTTCAGACAGGTTCTTTCTCTACTCCCTTTGTTTCCTCTCATGTGTGTGTTTTCCCTGGCTCTCTGTTCTGTCCCAGAGGGCTCTCAGTAATGCCAAAGCTGGGAGGAGATCAGTCGCATTGTGAATGCATAGTGAAGGAAAGAGAACGTGCAGGAGGGAAAGAATAAGAGGGAAAAAATGAAGGCGTACCTGGAAACGTGACAGTGTTTGATTCTTTCTGAGCTCTCACATACATAAGCAGTCATACACACCCTAGTTGTAAACTTTACATTGTTTTCCAGAGAGGTTTATGTTCTTGTGTTGTATTATTTGTTGTATAGATCAGTCAATCTCAACTTATTTTATTTCAGCATTCAGAATAAACAATGGATATAGAGCACAGTGGCAACCCAAAAGAAAACCACCACTGTTTATTATGCAAAAGTTACAGAAATGTTCTTAAAGTCACTAAAAAAATCAGTGAGATTTGTTGGTGTTGGCAGTATTGATGATTTTGGTTTTTAAAGTCTAAAGGATTTTATTGTTTTATTGTTCTCAACCAATAATGATATTAATGCAGTGTAGTTTGTATTTTATGTTTTTGTCCTTGTTTAGTTTTGTTCATGGTTTTCGAGGATGAGGACGTGTCCGCTCCATGTTGGCATCTACCTAATTTGGCTGCTTTTACTTAGTGACAGATGCTTTAGTACCAAAATATCACAGACAGATTGACCCTTTGCAGGGAGTTTGGTTGACAGGTGATCTGACCAATCATAATGCTGAATCTCCCATTTTTGTCTGACAAGCAAACCAGATAGAAGAGTAGATTAACTTCGGTGGATTTGAAATAGTGTGTATTGAAGTTCTCCTGCGTGTTAAGTTGTTTATTTTGCATTCTTTTAATATTATTGTTCACCCAAAAATGAAAATCATCCATTTACCCCCTCATCTAAATGTTTTCCATAGGGTTTTGTTGTCCATACATTGTAACTTTTTGTTTAGGTTTCCTAAAATATACTGTAAGAAAGAAAGTCATACAGGTTTGCAATGACAAGATGGTGAGTAAAGAATCAAAGAATTTGTAGTTTCTGATAAATTATCCCTTTAAATGCATTATATGGTATATGGTAAAGTCTCTTTAGGGTCTAAGCAGTTGAGAACCACTAGTTTTAGCCTTTAATCAGGGTAGATGTCATATTTCATTTCACTTAAATGTCACATAAACGGTTATTATTATATTTAAATGAAGTGAAAAGGCCATGCATCCATTGCATCATGTTTTATTGAAAGATTCTTAATTTTTTTTTGTCCACTGTGACTGAATTTCCAGATTGTTTCATCAGCTGAATGATTTCTCCCCAGATACACAACAGCATGACATGAACTTCCATCCATCAGAGCCTCTTTTTCATTCTCATCACATTAAATATGCTGTCTGCTGTGACTAATGGATATTACTGTAGCTACACACTCACAGAAGCTCAACTAACAGATTCATTGTGTTATCAATGAGAAGCGCTTATTGTGTCATTTTTCTGCAGTTATGCAATCTCAATAATAATGAGCTCCTCAGACATATTCTGCAAATAAAAACTATATATGAAAACATGACATGATAAATAAAATAAATGTATTTGATATAAATATGATAATAGATCTAGTTATGCAATGACGGATAAAACATTACATTTAAACATCAAATTTTGAAGTGAGCAGGCTGAAATTGTATTATTTTTATTTCTTCATTTGTACATTTTTTTAAATGTGCACTAATAGCCTTTTTTTATTTAGAACTTCAAAACCGAATAATTAATATATGCTAAATATATATATTATAGGTTATATTTTAGTTCAGTTTAGTTTTTATTCTAGGTTTGACATTAACCAAAAATAAAACTAATATACAAGCATAAAATCTTAGTATACAAACAATATAATATATATATATACATACACTGGGTACGGAAAGTATTCAGACCCGCTTAAATTTTTCACTCTGTTATATTGCAGCCATTTGCTAAAATCATTTAAGTTCATTTT